>JAVSBS010019620.1:7184-31112 GCA_033124195.1 Coracias cyanogaster | reverse complement strand
TGCCTCAGAGTTGATTGGAAGAAAGGAAACTTGTTCGCTGAAAAATAAACTCACTGCCACGCACCCTGCATGCCAAGCAAGGATTGAAGTTTAAAAGAACAGTTTGGAGCACTGACCTCTCTTCCTTGTCAGATCCTTGTCTTATGTCACTGTGTCATCTGTGAAAGGTTGGGTGACCAGCTCTGAAAATTATCACCACTGGATTTAGGCAGGCTTGAGATACCTTATGAGCAACCCTGGAGAGACTGAAAAGCTATGTAGGTGTGGTGCCGAGGGATATGGTTTGGTGATGACCTGGCAGTGCTGGGTTAATGGCTGGGCTCAATGCTCTTGAAGGTCTCTTCCAACCAAAGTGATTCTATGATGATTCTAATGCACGCTGTGATGGAGCAAGGCCACTGCTTGCTGTGGCTTTGATGACTCTCATGGGGAGGGCTGTTCAGTGTGCAAGTCCTGCCCTGACTTAACAAGAGGTTGTGCTAAATCCCCACGTGAACACCCTCACATTGATTTGGCAGCTGCTAAATTTGGGCATAAATCTACCTTCGTTACCAGCAATAGTAAATCAGATGAGGCCTGTCCAGCGAGGATTTGGAGTCCATTGCAAAAACTGTTTGCAAAAACTGCAAACACTTAGTTTGTGTGTGTTTCTGGGTTTGCCTGTGCTGAAGAGGAGCTGGGACCGAAGCTCTCTGGAACAAACCTCTAAGTTGAAATCCTGTATTGGGTGCAATCCGAGCGTTTGCTAGTACTTTTTGGGGTTCTCATTGCTCTCCTTGGTAAAATAGGATCTGTGGTAGCTGGTACATGTCAGCCCTCATTATGAAAAATCTCGTGGGTGTGTTTCTCCTCACATACAAACCTGTTGGAGGCTGCTGGTATTACACCAAGTGTCTGAGTGGAGGATCAGGCCCATATGTATGTATATATACATAGGTATGGGTGCGTGCACTTCCTCCTGCCGGTGACAGGAGAGCAGAGAGTGTGGGTTTTAATCCATGTATGTGTGTGGGCAGCTCTGCTGATGCTGTTTGTCAGCTGGAATCCCAGCACAGGGCTCTGCGGCATCAGCCGTGGCTTCCTTGTTGCATTCTGTCACATTGGGAGGGTGGGAAGATGTAGCTGAGTCTTGCAATAGTAGGTCAAAACATACTTCAGAACTAAAGATCAGAGCAAAAGCTTTCTTGTACAAACACATGGTTTTATTCATCCTGTTATTTTCTTTATCAATTGCTTACTTGCCTTTACAGAGCAGCTTTCAGCCCTAGGGAAAGCAGGCATCTCATTGGAAGGGAAGCTGGGCTAGTGACTGGAGTGGGTCACAGTTATGGAAAATGAACAATCTGGACTTCTATTCCTGGCTCTGCTCTGGCCCCTGGTCTTCCAGATCTCTGTGAAGATCTTAAGAAATGAAGAACAGGGGCTGTCACTGCGTGTGTATGCAGCACATAGTGTGGTGGCACCCCAGAGCATCCTGGGCACAGAGAAATGCTAGTCATGACAATCATGATACGAACACGGATTGTCATGCTACTGAAGTGCACCTTCAGCACACCTGTTCTGGCTGGGTGGCAGTCTGGTTAGGGTACAACCTGCTTAGGGTGCTGGAGCAAGCTCTTTTATTCAGACAAAGCTCTGCCTGGATTTCTTCAGCATCCAGACATGCAGACAGCTTATTTTTAAGGTCTCATTTGAAAGGTGTCAGCTCCCCTTCCCTACTCTTCCCCAGGCAGCAAGAACAGAAAACTAAATTTATCTGCAGTGGGACAGAGAGCTGGAGTAAACCAGCCAGGCACTGCTCCAGATCTGCTGGGTAGCACAACTGACACAGAGCTGTCTGTCTGTCCGAGCCTGAGATGCTCAGGGGCTGCTGATGCTGAGGTGGCGGTGACAACTGCACGACACTTTCTATTCCAGCCTCTAGGTTTCGGAATTTGCTGGAATGTTTGCTTTGCTGGGGTGATGCTTTATCTGATTTGGTCCCTGGGTTGGTTTATTTTTATATGCAAGACAGATCAATCCCTCTGATTTCTGGGAGAAAGGTGAGGAGCTACACGCCTTCCTTCCCAAGACCTTTTGAGGACCCTAGTGTGGAAACAGAGGAGAGGTTGAAGTGCAGCTTGCTGAGCCTTTGTTGCTCAGTGACTTCTGAATATCCTGTGGGTTGTGCATAGGAATGGGAATTGTGAAGGACTTGTGTATTTTCAGTTTGAGCTGCCCACCGCTCCCTTGTTGGGGTCGTTACTGGGTGATACAGGTTGGTGGAAAGGAGCACGGGGCAGATGTTTGAATGCGTGTATACCATGCTGGCTGCTGTGTGCCTGAATTAAAGAAGAGTTCAATGCAAGTCCCTTCCTGGGCCTCTCTGGGGGATGCACTGTGTCTGGAGCACGTGCAGGTGGGGACAGGGTGGGATTCTTCTAAAACTGGGGCATCCGTCTCTGTCAGGCTGCTGCTAATGAGTTAGTTAAACAGCACCTCCTTACTGGAAACTCTTTTTAGTCCAATTACCATCTTGCAACATGTCAGTTGTGACAATAAAAGTGAATTAAGTCTCATTTCTCCTTTTTTACGATGTTTATTAGAAGATGGGAATGCTCATTTAGAGAAGCTAATCATGGTTATTTATTTGTCAGTGGTACCAAGAAGCCTCTGCTCAGGCTGGGGACCCGTCATGCCAGATGCCGTGCGTGCTTACAGAGGGAATGGGAGCCAGCTCTGGAGAATGGATTGACCGTGTGGGAAGCGCCCAGGTGAGGTAAGCAGACCCCCATGGCCACTGAGCCCCAGCTGCAGGACTTGCTGCTGCTTGGAGATGCTGTCAGAGCCAGTGGACATCAATCTCTACCACACTGCTTAGCAAAGATTGCTTGGAGAGGCAGCAGAATCTTCCCCCTGACTGCTTGTCCTCCTTGCTGCAATACCTCTGTCTTCATTAGATGATCCCAGAACCACTGGGGAACATGGACAGGTGGGCAGGCACATTGCACGGCTGTAGAAACTTCTTTTCCTGAGGAAGCCAGGGTGTAAGTGAAAACTGAAAGCTTTAACTCTGGAGTACAGCTTGATGGGAAGGGTAGATTCTGGTAAGAGGAATATCTGACAGGCGTGTGGGTCCCTTCTGTTTCAGATGGTCTCTATTCCTCACCCTCAAGCATTTGTTTGCAGGCAAAGAGGAGAATGCTTAATTCATCTCCCGTCTCAAGCTGTTTTGATTCAAGGGCTTGGCCAAGACTTAAAGCAAGCTCTTCCAGGTGCTTGGGCTGCTAGTCAAGATGCTTTCCAGCACATCTAACAGGGCAAAAGAGTTGTTATTTTATTGCCGTGAGGAACCCAGGCAGGAGAATGCAATAGAAAAGGCCTGTAGGAATGTTCAATGCACTAGCTTGTTTTCAAGGGGAGTTTGGTTTGTGCTTCTTGAACTCTATCCTTAACTGATAAGCTTAAAGAACCAGCAACCAGGAGCAGAAATCCAAGGACTTGGAGGCACAGGGACTGAGAAGTAGGCCAGGAGAAAGAAAGCCAGGTGCCAAATTGCTGATCTTCCCCTCCTGTCTGTCCTGCAGAGAGCCAAGACTGGAGTCAACCCTCAATGCCTCTCTCTGCGAGGACCACTCATGGCTGGAGAAAGGGATAAGAGTCTGGCCTCTGCCTTGCCCTGAGGTTTTGTAGAGTCATGTGGAGAGAAATGTGCCACAAGCAGACTTTACTGAAGGTAAGGGGGAAGCATTGAGGGACAGTGAGAAAAATTGTCCTGTGGGTAACAGAATCACAGGATGGAAGATCTCATCCATCCCCCCTGTTCCAGCAGGGTCACCCATAGTGGGGTGCCCAGGATCATGTCCAGGTGGGTTTGGGATCTCTTTGGAGAAGGAGACTCCTCAATCTCTCTGGGCAGCCTGGGCCAGGGATCTGTCACCCTCACAGCAAAGTTTTTCCTCATGTTCAGGTGGAAATTCCTGGGTTCCAGTTTGTGCCTGTTGCCCCTTGTCCTGTCAATGGGTACCACTGACAAGAGTCTGACCCCACCGTATTGTCCCCTGCCCTTTAGATATTGATCAGCCCCTCTCAGTCTTCTCTTCTCCA
Source organism: Coracias cyanogaster (assembly GCA_033124195.1). Taxonomy (NCBI): domain Eukaryota; kingdom Metazoa; phylum Chordata; class Aves; order Coraciiformes; family Coraciidae; genus Coracias; species Coracias cyanogaster. The sequence goes on along the minus strand of JAVSBS010019620.1, from coordinate 27,026 downwards.
GGCCAAACAGCCCCAGGTGTCTCAACCTTTCCTTGTCCCATGCTGGGATCAGTCATGACTGAGCCGTTTGCTGCTGGGCTCTGTCCCTAGCCTGTGTTTTGGACTTCCAGATATCTGGCTTTCAGCCTGTGCTCCTGCCTGGCTCCTGGGCTTCTTTGTCAGGACCTTTTGCTTTGTGCTGTTGATGCTCCTGCATGTTGTTCAGTCTCTGGATCCATCCTTGGCTCTAGCCTTGCATAAACATGGGTTTGGGCTGCCTGTGAAGCCCCTTGTGTGGAGGACAGAAGCAAGTGGCTTTGAAGATCATATTAGAGGTGAAAATGGAGAAGCCTCTTGTGTGGAGGACAGAAGCAGGAGGCTTTGAAGATTGTACTAGAGGTGAGAATAGAGAAAGCTGGGGTAGGTGAGGCTGCAGGAGGATGTGCCAGCTTGGCTCCCTGACTGCCTTGGCAGGATCACCAGGCTGAGGTGAGTTGGCAGCAGCCAGTCTATGTGGGGGATGGAGGCCTCAAGACTGGGCTCCTTCTTACCGCCAACACACCAGGGCTCTCCTCTGTCCACTAACCCACAATGCCGCATTGCAACGGACTGAATCTCCATCTGTATTGGAGGGAAAGCATCATTCTTCTTTCAGTTCTGCAGCTGTTGATGTTTTGAAGTTAAGCAAACATTTAAATGATTAAAAAAACCCCACCAACCCAGCCTTGGTTTATCAAGGGAGCTTCTAATGAGCAGAAGGGGAGGGGGAACAGACACAGGAAGGGCAGCAGAGACTAACAGCCTGGCAGAGCACTTGTCATCTTGACAACACAATAAGTTTCAAACTGGGCTCACTCTTGACGTTTGCCTGAAGGTATATTTAACTAGTGCGGGAGACGCTGGAGCAGAAGTGTGCACCTTTGAGCCCAGGGAAGACTCAGTGTGGCTTAGCTGGGTTTTTGAAGGGGGTAGATGGGCTCCAAATGCAAAATGTGCCTCCTTCCTTTCCTCCCTCTCTGTCTGTGCATAGCCAGACTGAAAGGCTGTGCTCACAGCTTGGTGGAGAGGATGCTAATGAAGCATGAACTGGCTGTGCTCTGCGGCAGCTCCTGTGCTATCTACCACTAGCCTGCCTGCCCCCCTGCTTCTTTCTTTCATTCTTTCCGTATTTGCATGTTGTGTTTGACAAATGGAAATGCTGGCTTCTTTTTGAAGGAGGGGAATAGCCAACAAGCAGATAGGATGAGAGCTCAAATTCTCCTTTCTTGGTGCTAGACTAAGTGTTGCATTTCGAACACTGGGTCCAGTTTTGTGTCTCCCTATCCAAGAAGGACATAGAGGGGCTGGAGCGTGTCCAGAGAAGGGCAATGAAGCTGGGGAAGGCTCTAGAGCACAAGTCTTGTGAGGAGTGGCTGAGGGACCTGGGGTTGTTTAGCCTGGAGAGGAGGCGGCTCAGGGGAGACCTCCTCACTCTCGACAACTCCCTGAAAGGAGCTTGGACCCAGGTGAGGCTCGGCCTCTTCTCCCAAGGAACAAGCAACAGGACAAGAGGAAATGGCCTCAACTTGTACCAGAGGAGGTTTAGGTTGGATCTTAGGAAAAACGTCTTCCCCAAAAGGGTTGTGAAGCCCTGGTCCTAGCTGCTCAGGGCAGTGGTGGAGTCCTCATCCCTGGAGGTGTTTAAAAGCCATGTAGATGCGGTGCTGAGGGACATGGTTTAGTGGTGACCTGGAAGTGCTGAGTTAACAGTTGGACTTGGTGGTCGTGAAGGTCTCTTCTGGCCAAAATGATTCTATGATTCTATAAATTGTTGGAGGATGCACTGAAGGCATTGGGGAAGATTTACAGTCTTTGGGGTCCTTGGGGCTGATTGGAGATCCCTGAGTTTTGAAGGTTCAGTGGGCTGCAAAGAAGACTGAGTGGCCCCTAACATCGCTCACGACTTCTTACAGGTTATTTTCATTGCCTGACCACAGACTCTGACTTTGGGTGCTCTGTGCTCCGGAGTTGCTGCTGCTCTGTATGGGGTCCCAAGCCCCCAGCCCGCTCAACCCAGAGCTTCCAAAATGCACCTCCCTCAAACCCCCTCCAACTCTTCCTGCTTGAGCAAGACCTGCTCCATCTTGTCCAGGTACTCCTGCTCTTCTGCCTGACAGCTGCTGGTGCAGCTCCCTTTCTTCTCCCAACTTCTAGTGCTTCAGCCAAGCCCTTGCTCACTCTCTGTCCCCATACCCTGTGCTGTGGGATTTCACAGGAAAGCAGGATGCTTTATGTCTGGTCCTGTGTTGCAAGAAGGTTCTGTGGCAGACCTTAAGGCTGATGCATTGACCTGGATACTACTGAAAATGGACATGGTTTGGTTTTTTTATAGTGAGTGACTTCTTGGCATTTATGAGAAGCAAACTCTGAACTAGGAGGGGAGAACAAACTGAGCATGTGAGATGGGGGTCATGCAATGGGCAAGAGCATTGGTTGTTTTGGACAGTCTGAACTGTCCTTCTGTTGCTTTTGTTGCATCCCCAGGCATCTCATGGCATGTCATCTGTGTGCAAAGAAACATCTGGAAGGGTGAAAATGCAAATCTGCATTTGTTTTGGCCCTGCAGAACAAAGTTACGCACTTTCCACCCTCCGTTCTAGCAGCAGGAGATTGAAAGACAGTGTTAGAAACTGGAGTGGAGGCCCTATCCAGGAGTCTTGCCTAGAAAAGGGTGTCTTCTGTGGCAGGGTGGGGAATGGCCTAAAATCAGGAATGTTAGTCCATACTCGTCTCTTGCAGCAGAATGGTTTTATCTTCCTTTCCAGATGGGCTTTAAGATATGGGATTGTGTTGACAGTCTTCCCACAGGAGAGATTTGCTGAGGTCCTTAGCTGGTACAAATCAATCAAGCTCTAACTCACAAAGCACCCTATGGGGACACAACTTTGATAGGAACCTTCCCTCTAAAGTTTGATGTGATTTCCTTTTCTTCCAGCCATATTTTTGCCTCTTTTCATCAGGGAAATGAAAGCTGTGCCAAACTTGGTGTAGCCCAGGAGCTGGTCCCCACCTCCCTTGTCTCAGCCTTGGTGTCCTCTGTCAGAAAACCATGAGTCATCACCTCTTGGCTCCACTGACCATCTAATTTTTTTTTTTTCCCTCACCCCTTCCATCCCAGCTGGAGTGAAGAAGTGAGAAAGCAAATAGGAATAAATACCTCCAGCCATAAAAGTGAAATAAATCAATACCTCTTCTCTGAAGCCAGAGATGCTTAATAGGCAAGGATCACTGCCAGATTGTAAAAATCTGTTTAGTGTGCGGCTGGGGCAAGTTTAACCCTTGGACATAAACAGCTGAGCAGCTTCTCTCACCTCCAAATTAAATAACTTTGACTGCAGAGGGCTGTGATTAATAGTGGTGCCTTGGGCTGGGATGCACCAGGTATTTCGTGCCTGTGGATTATCTGGGTAATTGTCTGGGAAGAAGCTGTTCCCAAACCCATTCTGCGGGCACAGCAATGCCTTTTGCCATGAAGGGACAGCTTTATTTGTTGGTGAGGTAGCTTTCAGGCATTGGGCTGAGCTTGGTGGGACTTCAGCTGTCCTTCCCAGGAGTTAAGGACCTTTCCAACTCACCACCCTGCCTTTCTGTAATGGGAATGCAGAGGAGCAAAGCTAGGGTGAGGCAAGCCTGTCTAAACAAACTAGGTATGGCCCATGCTGGGGCAGAGCTGAGAGAAGTTAACGCCCCAGATATTTTGGGCTTTCTCAGCCCACGGGTGAGGGTGCTTGAGTGTCACCATGCTCAGGGAATGAGAGCTGCCCTTGAAGGAGAAGCTCTATCAGGGGGATATGGGAGCTTTAGTCTGTTTTCTTTGCAGGGCCACTCTCCTACAAACCCTGGCCAATAGAGCTGGAGGGCAGAGTAAATCTTCTGTGTCTCAAAACTGTGGTGAGGGAGGGCTCAGTCTCTAGGACTTAAAATTGTTTGTTTTCCTTCCAGGAGAGCCCATCTCAGGACCTTCAAAACTTTCTGGTAGGTGTTTTCTCCAAAGACCTTGAGGCACCAGTTTGACAAGATGCAGCCAAGGTTGAAGTATCAGGGATTCTAGGGAAGCCCCAGTGAGATGTTCCTGGTGGGCTGGGGGAAGTGTTAGCACTGCTGTCAGCTAGTTTGGTGGGAATACATCAGAAATAATGGGGATGCTCTTGCCACTCTTTCTGAAGACCAGTGAAGTTAAATGGGAGCAGGTATAAAGGCCCCCACAGAGAAATTTAGAGGCGTGAAGATCCCATCACAGTTAAGAGTTTGGCTTCACAAAATCAAGGCTAGGAGTGATGTGCTGTGTGTATATTGGAGCAGAAATAGTCAGTAGGGAGACTAAGCAGATGTTGGCATAAGGACAGCTAGTTATGGGCTGGCAGTGAACTTGGGAGGCTGGTGACAAGCAGAAGGCTGAGCAGAAAGGTGCTGATCCCGTCAAGTGGTCATGGAGCAGGGAAGCACTGTGACCAGTTTAAAGCGAAGCTGAGCACAAGTGATTATTTGATGTAACTCCAGCACTGCTCAGAGGCTGGATGCAGGGACATGAGGCTTGCTTATAGTCTTATTTATGACTGTCTGTGTACCTTTTGTTGGGGCTAGGAGCTCAAAGACAGCCAAGATATTTCAGAGTAGGATTAGGATTGGTTTCTCACAAAGCCTTCCTGCACCTCTACAAGCTATTTGTTCTCCTGGCATGCAGACTTGCACTTGGTTAAGTGCTGCCTGGCACGCAAATGTTTTCCTGAACTATGGCAGAAGCCTTTTGCTGTGAAGAGCCATGTGATGGAAGTTAAGTTTGTATTTAGGAGCTGGGGGCATCTGGCACAGCTCTTACGAAGCTGGCTGGTTTCCTTGTGTGGGGAAAAGGTCATCCTGGAAACACTTGTATTTGTTTTGATTGTTTTCATGTGAAGAGAAAATTATATCTCTAACTAAAACACCTGTGACAAGCAGAAGTTACGGGAGTTAAGCAATGGCAAAGGCTGTTCTAAATGGGCATGATTTTGCTCTTGCCATGGAAATTATTGGCCTTGGTTACAACAGGAAAAACAGGTTGAGATCATGGTTGGCATAAAATGGGCAGGATTTGTCTTGTTACTGTTCCCAGAGCTTCTTTATGGTTAGGAGAGGAGAAGCCTGAGTCTTAGGCTGAAGAAATGGGCTTTTACTGACTCTTGATGCCTTGCCTCTACCTTTTTCTGCTGCCTGTCAGGCAGTTCCTACTCCTCTCTGCCAGATTCCAGGCTTTCCAGTATGCACTTGAAAGTCCTTGTCGTTAGAGCAGATGGAGTCCCTGGTAGTTCTCCACACCTAAATCCACTTCTTGTTCTTAGTCCCTTGATCCCATCAAACAGGTACATAAGGTGAACAGTGTTGCCTGACTGAGGTCTGTAAGAGCCTACTGCCTCCAAGACTCCAGTGTTTGGGGTGAGATGTTGTACTGTGGACATGTACGTAGCTTTGCATGTGTCATTCCTGTTGGAGCAGGTCTAGAGGAGGCCATAAAAATGCTCTGAGGGTGGAACCCCTCTGCTGTGAGGACAGGCTGAGAGAGTTGTGGTTGTTCAGCCTGGAGAAGAGAAGGTTCCAGGGAGACCTGATTGTAGCCTTCCAGTACTTAAAGGGGACCCATCAGAACTTTTTAGCAGGGCCTGTTGCAACAGGACCAGGTGTGATGGTTGTAAACTTAAAAAGAGGGGAGATTGAGACTAGATAGAAGGAATAAATTTTTTACACTGAGGGTGGTGAGACACTGGCCCAGGTTGCAACTGATGCACCATCCCTGGAAGCATTCCAGGTTAGGTTGGTTGGGGCTCTGAGCAACCTGCTCTAGTTGCAGATGTCACTGCTTACTTCATGGGGTTGGACTAGATGAACTTTGAAGGTCCCTTCTAACCCAAACCAGTCTGTGATTCCTTGTGCCTTCTTCTATCTCCAAATGTGGGAGAAAATAGTCTTGGTGGTGCCTGGAGAGCTGTCTGTGAAAGTCAGGCTGTGGAAGAGCTGGTGAATTGTTTTTCTGCCCCAGGCAAGTAGAGTGCTCCAGGTAGGATAATCAATCTCCTCGAGAGCTCCCTGAGCTGAAGGCCATTGCCTTGACTTTATGGAGTGTGTAGTGTCTCCCCATAATGGCCACGCATCCCCCTCTAGCCAGCAGCGCATAGCAGCTCACCCGTGGGATTGAGAGCATCTGTGCCTGTGTTTAACAGTGGTAAAATGCTTTGTGGAGCAAAGCTCCAGCCACTACACATGCCAATGGGAGAGCTCTCAGCACTTCAGCTTCCTTGGCATAAAATCACAGCAGCAGGGATATCCTGGAGAAATGAAACAAACTCAATTGCATGAGCCCAGGACCATGCGCGGAAGGGAGGTAGGGAATGTTTTTGTTGTGTTTCATCCTCTCTCACGGGTGCCAAATCATCGCGGGTAATTTTTCAGCTTGCCACAGCTCAAACCAGCAAAGGGTCCTTGTTGATTAATCCTAATGAGGGAGAGAGGCCAGCTCTTTGAAGGTCTAACAGCACCATGTTACTCTTGTCTTTCCTGAAATGGTAAGCAAAGGCACCAGCTGTTTTTTTTTTTTGGGATGCCCTTTTGCTTCCTCTCCAGACTTTCTGATGCTGTGTCTGAAGGAGCACAGGGTTTGGGGGAAAGATGCTCCCTGGTGTCAGCTGGCATTGGGCTGGGAAGGCTGTGGCTTGATGGCTCCCCCGGGGCAGGAGCTGTCACCCTGGCTGGAATTTTTCCGGAGGCTGGGAAGTAGCTGCCAGGCAGGATCTGGGATGGGGGAAGGGGAAGATTTAGTTTCTTTCAGCATCTGAGGGTGGATTAAGTGGAGCGTTCCTTGTTAGCTAATTGAAATAGTCAAAATGTCAAATGAGGCATTTCAATAATAGTGATGTTAGGAGCTTTACGTTTTTATTTCTTTCCCTCTCTCTTTTTGTGTTGTGCCTTCAAGACATTGGGACCTAAGTCCCTGCTTTGCAGAAACCCTCTTCAAGAGGGGCTTCAGGGAGATGGGGCAAAGACAGAAGCCATTTTAATCCCTTCCAATTCCAACATTATTGTGTTTCAGCAAATATTTTGCAAAAGGATTTGCAGGCTGAACTTCAAACAGGCAAATGCCTCACTCCAGTGACTCGAGGAGCTTTGCAAATTTAGAAAAGAAAATCAAGATTGTTTTAGCTGACATTTAAACCTCTTCTATTCTCTTTTCCCAGCCTGTCAGGAAGCTTCACACACTTCGGGTCACACGCTCTTTCCCCGAAGAAGAAAAGGATATTTATAGCTGGGTAGGACTGTAACGGGGAAATCTCCAGGCTGCAGTACCTGTCAGATGAGGCTACTTATGGCCCCAATAGTAACAGACAACTTGGAACCCACTACAGGAATCAAAAAGGTGAGGGTCCAGCCCTGGGCCACGCAGGGAGGGTGTCTGGAGCAGGTAATTTGGCCTAATTCCTTGAGGGTGAAGGTAGGTTTGGCTGGAGTGTGGTATCTTCTGGGCAAATGTTTCCCTTACAGCTCACTGTGCTTTGTTGTCCTTCTGAATCTTGGGGATTGCTGATACAGGGAGACTTTGGTGTGATCTGGATTGTTCCTGTCCCTTGGGGAGGCAAGGAAGGGGTTAACTAGAGATGCCAAACCCAACTAAAAATAGCTTATCACACAGAGTGGCTGTGGCTTGCTTGCCCAGCGTGATTAGGACCTCTTGAGGGGCTGGTGGAGCATCTGGCCACAGGTCTTGGTTCCTTGTACTTCTCAGCCAGGACTGAAGCCAGGCCAGTAATGCTGAGAAGTGAGCAGCTGCCTGGGCTGCGGGTGGAGCAGTTTACTCCCAGGGATTAGAGTGATTGGGGTTTCCTAAGGTAAAGACAATTTACAAAGGAAAAAAAAAAAGAGTGTCTGGGAACAGCAGAGCTCCGCTACAACCTGCTCTTATCCACGGCTTGCTCTACACAAAGAGTTTTTGTTTGTGCATGACCTCTGATCCACCACGGGTCTGGAAGGAGGGGAAGGTCTGGGAAGCTGTGCAGCCTGTCGGGCACTCAGTGTGTGGGACTAGGGCTGGGCGCGAGGGTTGCGATGGTCTTGTGTGGGTGATCAGGCTGCACAGGAGGTTTTGGTATAAGCATTTCTGTGACCTGAGCCCTGGGGCTTGCTCTGAGGCCCCAGATTTGACAGTGAGGACACTTTGATGTAGCGCAAGGTAGCTGGAAGCTGGGTGAAGGTTGGCATCAGGCTAATGTGGTCCTGGGGCTGTTATTTCTGCATAGTGTTGGCTCATTGGACTATAGTCTGGAAATCTCTGATGAGCTTAAACTAGATCTGGGAGCATCTCCCATGGCATAGGTCCATGCCTTCTTGTTTTGGGCCGATCTCATTCTGTTTTCCCGTCTCTCCCTAGATTTTAAGGGAAAGAAATCCAGATGCAGTGCCTGGAGAGGGAGCCATGATATGGTCTGGCCAAGAGTCCTGGTTTAACTGTGAGGGTGTGGGGACCCATTCTCCGTGGAATGGGGGTGTAAATACCACACAGAGCTGCAGGCACACTTTTCGTGTAGGAAGAACTCCTGGAGTGAAGGAATAGAAAAAGCCCTCTTACAGACCACATCCCACACAGGTGAGACCCAGTAAGATCTTCCATGGAGATTGCAGGTAGCTCTTGGATGATGTTGCTGTAGAAGTGGAATAGCCCACGGCACTGTGCAGGATGCTCTTCTGAGGGACATCAGGCTTGCACTGGTCATGATGATAGCTCTACTCCCATGTCCCTTCTGATACCAGCCCCATCAGTCTGGCCCTATGGCCAATCTATCTAGGTTTTTGTGGCCTCCAGAAAGGAAAGCAACAAATTTTGTATGGGCTGAGCTCTCCACCATGATTTTCCTGCCATCTTCCCACCCTAGTGGATGTTAACAAGCTGGTAGATCTAGACCTGCTGTGCCTTGATAGAAAGATTTATTTTTAGGACCTTTATATTTAAAACGATCTGTTATAATTTCATGCTTAAATAACACTAAATAATGTTCCCTGTTTGCACAGTGTAATTGGAAGAGGCAAATAAACCAAACAAACCAGCTATGACTGAGCTTCCTTAGTACTTCTGAACTGAAACAAATAGTAAAAAACAAGGGCTTGGCCAATTTAACACTTTCAGGGGATTTTCTAGTTGGCATTCTACTTTTTCATTTTCACAGGCCAAGAACACGAGAGCTTTCACAAGCCAGTGGCTTCTTGCCAGAGAAAACTCAGCTGGTCTTAGATTGAACTAAAAAAAAACCCACTGAAAAAAACCCACGTTAAAAGTGAACTTATTGTTTATTTTTTAGGTACTGGCAGGACTGATGACTCTGAAAGTGCCATGGGATATTATGTGAGTGCAGAAAAGGGTTAGAAAATATTCAGCAAGTTCATTTAGGCTCCTTTAATGCTTCTCAAATCCTGAGGCTGCTTTATTGCTGCTTGATGTCAAATTGACACCGCTTAATTTCAGTGTTGCTCTTGATTTTACTGCGATGGCATTACGGCGCTTGAAGCGAGCGGGTACTGCACCGATTGCATCGGTAACATCCCGTGCAATGTGTGGGCTGTTAGGAGATTGAATTAAAGCTTGTGGGTTTGGGTGACCCAGTTTGGAGATTGGAAGCTCAAGCTGAGCTGACCTTACCTATGTGCAAAGCCACGGGCGCATCATTTAAGTGAAGAGATTTTGTGATTAGTCATGAATGTGTTGTGTTCCCTTCTGGAAAACTGCCACCAGAGAGGGAATATAGCCCAGGCTTTTGAAGCTGCTGCATGTCAGCTCATCAGTGCATCTTTAGCTGGAAGGATTTCTCATGTTAGAAGGATGAGAGTAACTTTTCCGTCTGTGTCCCTGTGCACCATGGAACAATGTTCTTGAGGTTCAGGCTGTGACAGTGCTGAGACCCCTTAGCAGCCCTGCATCCTGCTCTCGGTCCTCCTCTTTCTCTCCAGTGTCCTGTGCTCTGTCTGTCCCACCTGTGCTCTGTCTGTCCCACCTGTCCTGGGGCAAGGAGCTGGCTTCCCCCCAGCGCCTTCTCTCCCTTCAGACTGGAGAAGTCCTCCTCCACTTTCCCCTCCCTCTGTTCCCCTCACCCCTCCACTCTGAACAAGCCTCGGCTCTGTTTGTGCCCACATTAGCATTTCTGCTGACTGCAAGGATCGGTTTAATTTCATGGGTGTCATTTCCTTCAAGAAATCTCTCTCTGAGCAGCAGCCCGACGAATGCCTGATAAAACATATTTTCCTACGGTAATGATTTTATGGACCCATAAGTCATGAATTTATTATGATCTCAGCCCCTGCTGCTGATTGCTGTAAAATGCAAAGTAATTAACAGCAAGCGGTAACAGCTATTCCCACCTGGTAGCGTGTTCTTGGGTACACTGATGGGTTTGATTAAAGTAATGGCTAAAGTGTACAGCCCAGCTGTAAAATATTAGCATGATTAATGCAGTATCCTAAATAAGAAACAAAACTAATGGGCACGGTTTAAGGAATTAAAAAAATATATATATTCCTCTCCCTCCCTCTAGCTATTGTTCTGGCTCATTTGTGCTTTCTTTTCTGTTAAATAATGGATGGGCTTGAGGACCAGGGGGCAGGCAAGAGATGCATATTGCAGTTTCATAACATCTTAAGTGCTTGTGTTAATTTTTCACTCCTTCCTTCCCTTTCTCCTCAACCTGCCATCTCCCATTGGATAGGGGGAGAAAAGATAATCAAGTTTCCTCAACTTGGCCTGAAGTCAGATGCGATTTGATTTGGATTGTGAACAGCCTAGGGAAGTGGCTTGAAGGGAGCTTGGAGAGTTGGACTCAGTTTCTGGCCTCGCAGAAGAGAAACCCTGACGCTATGTTCGCCTTCCCGTGGATGGGGGTGATCTCCGGCCTCTCTCAGCAGCCTGGAGCCTGTAAGTTTTTCGACATGAAGAATAACCACATCTGCCCAGAAGCTGCAGCGCCTCTGCTGAGAAAAGAATGGTTTTTATTTTCTTTTCTTTTTTTTTTCTAAACAGCTTAGACTGGGGTTGAGTGAAAAATTAGTGAAAATAAGACAAGATAAAATAACCCATGTCAGATTTCTTCAGATTTCTCCCTGCCTTGCCATTGAAAATCATGATAAATTTGATTTGTGGCATTTTTCAACGGGAAAAATCGGAAACTACTTGGATTGGGGAATGAGAAAAAATATAAAGTGGGCTTTTTTAATGTCCAACACCTAGAAAAAATTATTTGGAAATAGAGAAAGGAAAAAATACCTTTTTTTTTTTTAAAAAAAAAAAAAAAACCAACCTTTTTAGACTTGCACATTTTGATCAGCTCTTCTCTTGTGATTTCTAAAGGTGCATACACTAGTGTCATCTAATTCCCTCTGATCTACCTCTAACTTTTCAGGTGTATTGATCTGTTCTACTTTATGAAGCTACCGACTATTGGAAAGCAGAGTTTATAAATAACTACAGAGAAACGGGCTTCCATATCACAGGAATTCCAGCTGTGCAGCGTTTGTTTATTGCACAACACATCTTTTTTGGGAACTTTTCTTTAACCGGGAGATGGCAAGAGGGAGCTCAGTGTGCCAGTGTCACCAAGAATTGTTGTCTTGCGTTGTACTGTGCAAATGGTCTTTTCTCCCTCTTGAGGTGGAGAGGTTTCTGGGTTTGTTTTTGTAGATAAAATATAAACTCAGTAGCAGTTCTGCTAATAAATACAAGTAGCCCCAAGCTCCAGAATATGTATTGTTGGTCCCTCCAGTAATTTGATAAAGTATCCTTCCAGCAACCTCCTGAAAGTACAACATGAACAATTTTGTTGATCCTTCCGTATCTAAGATAGTCGTGGCGAGGGCATGCTGGGCTCCATCAGTAACTCTGCATGGCAGCCAGCTCTCAGCCAGCTTTGGCATGGGTTTTAGATGTCTCACCCATGTTCAGTGATGGTCAAAACAGGAATTAGATGTGTTACCGGGAAGGCAAGGATTAAATTCCCTCTTTAAAATTGCCACCACTGGAGTTGTGACCACCCAGTCTGGAGTGGAGTAGAAGAGGTGGTGCAGATGGTTGTTTGCAGTGTCTTATGATTCAAGTTCTGAGGATTACCTGGTCAACTCATTAAGCAAAACGTTTAAAGAAAATGCAAGGAAGTCCATTTTTAAGTGCATAATTATGTTTATATTTCACCACCACATGCTGCTGTGGAGTCTGAAAGAGGAGAATAGATGCAAAGCGGGACTAGACTAGCAGGGCTATGGTCCAGTTGCTAGAGAGATGTTAGGATGAAGGTTGGACTTGATGATCCTGGTGGTCCTTTCCAACCATAATGATTCTATGATTCTGTGATTCTAGACTGTTATGGAAGGCATATCCCTGGGGATGCTGAACATAACCCAAGGGTTTGCAGCAAGAAGGCGGCTGTAGATATCCCATCACTCCTTTGCTTCCTCCCTCCTCTCCTTGGCAAGGCTGTGGCCATGTCCTAATGGTCTCTACATCCCCTTGTCTTGAAACAGGGGCTTGGGGGCTTAGCACTGGAGGATGTGGCTGCTGTGGTTCAGCTGATAGCACTTTCTTTCTTCAGGGATGGATCTCCCTAGAGTCTTCTCCTGCCACGTGAGAACTTGTGTGCTGGATGAGGAAGCAAAGGGCAGGTGATGAAGGAAGGGTGATGATGCTGGGCTATATCATGGTTCTCACTGGAAGTATCTGGACTTGGAGAGGTGGAGGACACCACAAGCCCCTGAGGCTGAAGCCCAGCAGTGGCCTCAAGAGGTAAGAGCCAAACGTGTGACACTCATCCCAGCTATGAGACACGACAGTGCGCAGCAAACAGCAGCGTGTGGGAATGGTTGAGTGAGGGAAGGCAGATCCTTTTCATCCTTCCTTTAGGTACTGTTGGAGTTGGCTGCCGCAGCCAGGCAGCGTGGCTGTGGGGTCGCGTTTAGAAGGCTTTCTCAGCAGTGCACACACATTAATGATGTTTGAGGAGTAGTTTCAGTGGGGGACCTGGGAGCCAAGCAGCTCTGCAAATCAGCCCATTAGTATTGTTAAAAGAAAACCTCCATCCTGTAGGAACTGCTTCAGTCTCTGGAGATGTGCCAGAACCATATCCCAGACTGCACCGCATCGGCTTCTCCTGTTAGATCTTCCCCTCTCTCCTTTTATCTACCTCTTTCCCTGCCCTCCTGGCTAGAGCTTTCTGTTGATATTGTATCCAAAACACACTTTATTGTCTTTTGTGCTTCTCTTCCCTGGAAGTTTGCACCAAGGATAGGTTGGCATTTATATATTTTTCTTTTTTTTCCTCCTTTGCCCTGTTGGAGCTAATCACCCTGGTGAAATTGAGCTGTAATGCAGTTGGCAGTGGTCAGAGTGAGCTGAACGTGTGTGCTTCAGCACATACCCATATTCTTGCGTCAATAAAAATGAACACAGACAGCCGCAAAGTGAAAGAGATACTGCGGGGCCTTGTTTAAAACACTCTCGTGCAAAAGCCTGAGCAACCTGAACAAAAGCTGTCTGTCTCCTCTTTTGAGGTGGGTAAGAGAAGTTGTTATTGGGCTTGATGTGTGCAGCGAGAGGGGGAGACTGCGTTTCTCCACCTCCTTCCCCCACCATCTACAGCCGTGCAGCAGGTAGAGGAGATTGCGTTTGGTGGGGAGGATTTATAGCTGTCGTGAGTCAGTCAGAGTGTCAGAGTAAATCAAGCCTGACGTTTTTAACATCTTCCCCACACAAAGGAGGGGGGCAGGGGGAAACGGAGGAAGCAATTGTAATTTTATGTCTATATCCTGCTCGACTAATCAAGGTGAGCAAGAGACATGCCAGCCAGAGGAGATTTTCCTCTTGTTAGCTTAATAGTTTCTTTGCTTTGGCTTTCCCCTTCCTTTCCTGGACTACTATAGCAATCTCCTCTGTGGGGGAAGAAAGATCCAGCTTATCAGTGCTAGAGGCTTGTAGACAAACATTCTTGCTCCTCCAGTCTGTATCTTGTAGTATGTCTCTAATCAGGTAAGTGCCAAAATTTTGGCAGAGGTTTCACTACCTTTTGGCCCTGTCTCCTGTCTCCTCACTCCTATTCAGACCCCAAACCTCCTGCTAGCCATGAGATGGCAGTGCTGTGGTGGACCATATCCTTTCCTGGTCCCCTCCTACCCCTCTCAGGAGTACCTTCCTCAAGCTGGACAGGCCTACGGGTGAGCTATGTAGAGAGTACCCGCATCATGAGTAAAAGCTAATTCCAGGGGATTTCCAGCAGCAGCATGGCTTAGGAGTTGTGCTTGGTATTGCCTCTTGTCTTGTCTCAGGCGTGTGCTGCTGCAAAGCCTCCCTGTGCCTCCCTGTGCACGCTGCTAGTACAGGTTGCCTCTTCTTGTCCCAGGTAGGCTGATTCCCTCTAGGGAGTAAGAAGAGGCAGGGAGGCCAAATATATGCATAAATAGATGTCAGTTCCTCACCCTTCCTATGTCACAGTCCAGAGCGCTGGTGTAACATATTGAGAGCTTCCTGGTTTGAATGCTGGGATTAGCAGAGCCCTCTACCTTTTGCCAGAAGGGACGTTCCAGTAGGCTGGAATACCTTGTGGGAGTGGAACGGCTTATGCTTGAGGGAAGGACCCTGGCAGCTTCAATGCTGTCTTTAAGCCTGTGGCACAGGGTTTCCCAAAAGTGAACGAGACGGAGTGTGCACAGTCCTGAGCTGGAGCTGGGGAGCATGTGCCGGCAGTGCAGGGGCAGCAGCATTAAAATTCCTTGTGTGCACAGAAGTGGGCTAAGCCATCAGCAGAGGGCAGGGAGCCTCTGAGCTCCATGGGCTCATGCTGATTTACACCAGCTGGGGAACTGGGCCAAATCTGTCTCATTCAATGAGTGATCATTCAATTTTTCTCTCTGCTATCAAGCCCTTAAACAAAAGCCAATTGAAATCAATGGGAGACTTTCATCATTTTCAGGGTTATAGGCCTAAAAAATGGGATGCTTGGGGAAAAATCAGACATGGGAAGAGAAAGGAAAGCAGGAATAAATGCCGCTGTAATATTACAGCTTACAACATAAACAGATGTGGGTGAGAAATGCTTTAGTCACAATTCTCCAGCAGCCACAGTTCCATAAAGCTGTACATGGAAATGTATACACTGAAGAGCATCCTTCCTTATGTAAACTGCTGTACGGGTGCAAAGGGAGCCCGTCCCTCTGCAAATCCTTTCTCCACATGTCCTATTTCTGTATGTGATTAAGTTCTCTGCTCTTCCATTGCAGTTTGAGTTCTTATTAGTGGTAAGCACATGCTCCACAGGGTGGCTGAGGCGCAAAGAGATGCAGGAAGCGCTGCCTTCTCCCAGAAACGAGCAGGATATTTTTGCAGTAGCTGGAAGAGAGGAAGGTTAATATCTCACCCAGCCTCTGGCTGTATTTTGATAAAATCCTTTGTCCAATGACTGCAAAGTATTTTGCAAGTATGGCAGGGTAAATCCCCTTCAGACAGGTATTATCTGGCCTATTTTTACAGCTGAGAATCTGCAGCCTTCAGAGTCATCTAGGCAATGGCATTGTCTTCACCTTGTGATCTCCTCGGCTGAATGCATATGTCAGGATCGGTCCTTTCAAATCCAGTCCCAGTTCGAACACAGCCCTCCAGTACATCTAGGTACAGTTAGATCATCCCAACCTCAGCCTCCCCATCCATATAACAGGTATGACAATCATCCTTTCCCCTGGGTAAACATTTCATTATGCGCTGCTGCCAAAGTGCCTTGGAGGGGAGAAGACCTACAGATAAGTCTGTATTCTCATTTTGGCTGTATCTGTGTGCGTGTTTTCTGCTTTAACTGCCATTCTCTTGCTTTGCCTGCTCATTAGTTCTGCCTGAGTGCAGGACCTCTCCAAAAAAATGCAGTGTTGGCAGTGGGCATGAATTCTTAACGATTCTTGTCTCTAATGACAGAATCCAGGGCCAGGCAGTCAGTTTGCTTGCCGAGAGGAGAGGCAGACTAGACTGTAGCTTGCTACTGCTTTTGCTCGTTGTGGGGTGAGCTTGCGAAATCACAGGAGGATCTGCAAAGTATGTTTGGGTGCTGGCCTGCTTCTTGCGCTGCGGGGAGCATTTCTTGGGGTGACAGATGGAAAGAGATGCCTCTCAGTCTGTGGAAGGTCTTGAATTAGTTTTTAAAGTTCACTCTGGCTTATCCCTGCGGTTCTACCCAAGACATCAACAGCAGATTTTGGCTTTTGAGCCAAAGCTGGAAATCCTGAGCCTGACTTGACCAGTGTGCTGTTGTGCTGTCCAACTTAACGCAGAGGGAAAATAGTAAGCCAGTAAAAAATCCCAAGCAAAACAACACAGCGATCAATTTAAAGCAAAAGAAAAAAAAAAAGCCAACGGTTCCATGGTACCGAACAGGAGAAGGACTTCTCCTAATGGGAAGCTTAAAATGTTTTTTATTTCTGTTCTATACTTGTATTCAAAGATTTCCTGACTTTTTGCAAATGCGGTTTTTAAGATGTTAGCCTTTCCTTTCACAGACTCTTTGTATTTTGTTTAAAAAAGAAAGAAGTCTTGGCAAGTTAGGAACAGGTGGGAAGGGAAAGGCAGGTGAATCCTGCCCAGGTGCCATTCTTTGTTTTGTCTAATGGCAGAAGCATGAAGAAAGAAGGAAGAAAAAAGCATTCAAAAGCTTTACAATTCTTTGATTTTTAACAGACTCTTAAAAGCCAAACCTGAGAAAATGACAGTTTTTGGTGGTGGAATCCTGAAATTTCATTTTGATGGATTCCTGCTGAAACGGCATTTGGTGGAATTGGTTTGTTTCTGATGAAATCTTAATATGCACTGAGAAAATTTCCAGCTGATTCTGGGCTGTCCTTTCCTAAAAGCTCTGGTTATATCCTTCAATTTGTCCTTGTTTCTTATTTCCACCTCCATTCTTGCTGATGCCTTTTGCCACTCCTACTCCTGTTCCACCAAACTTGCCACTGCCAAGACAGCTAAAATGTCCTTTCCTGGATGGACTAGCTGAGATTGACATCTTTGTGATTCCCAGACCTATTGTCTCAGGCAGACTGAGTTGCCTCAATTTCACACATTGTGGCTGGGAAATTTTCATCATTTGGCTCAGGGTACCTCCCTCTGTTTCTTACAAATGGAAAGGCAGTGGAATATTCCATGTGGCCCATGGAGGTTGGTCAGGTAGGCTGGATATCTATCTGTGGTGACTGGAGAGCCATTCTGGCTGTGCAGTAACTGAAATGCAGCTTCCTTGCTAGTTTTCTGTTCCTCTGTAGATCAGATCAGTTAAGCAAATAAATAGAAAAGGTGGAGGCCATGTGAGGAATTTTTGGAACCACAGGTTGGTCTTTAATTTGGAGGAAAGGAAAGAGAAAGCCGGGAGGTGTCCTGGACAGGGGTATGTACTTTGGGCTTTGATTTCTATCTCAGTCTTTTGAGTCTCTGGTGTCTGGAGCTCTCTTCAGAGCTCTGGGGATGCTGCTTCTATGTGAAGCCTGTGATGTGACCTTGAAGAGGTAGCCTGCCCATCTGTGGACCAGAGTGATCTGCAGAAGAGTGGAGCCTCCACTTTTCATGGTAACCTGATGCTCTAGACTGTGGCTGAGGAATGTGATGCCTTCTGCTGCCCTGTGTGCTCTTCTGCTGTGTTTGACCATGACTTTTCTTTTGCTTTGTAGGGCTGAGACACAGATTATGCCTGTTCCTGGAGCCAGAGATTGTCTTTGGTTGTGTGCCACCCAAACGTGTGAGGTGAGGCTGTAGTGGGGCTTCCAGAACTACCTTAGCCCATAAACCTCATTAATTCTTTAGGCACAAACTGAAGTTCGCTTATCAGACCCAGAGTGGAGTTGGTCTAAGTGTCAGTCTGCCCTGTCCACTAAGCAGCAAAGAGGACACCTGCTGGGAGGAGAAAAAATAGACAGAAGGCTTAGACAAGATGCTCAGCCACCCCTGGCTGAAATATTTGAGGTCAGGTCATACTGGCAGTGGTGAAGGTGCATCTCTGACACCAGCCACATGTCCAGCTCTCAGGTGATGTATCCAATATCTGTTTGTAATAAAGTCTTTGGGGTTCTCTGCTCCATGTCTTGCTGGCAGGCAGTTCCCTTCTTGTCTATGTACTTCCAGTCCCATGAGAAGGCATGTTGATTCCACATTCCACTTGTTCTTGAGGGCGGCTTTTGAAATCCTGGCGTAATTATTCACAAGCCGTGATTGGAGCTTACACTCAGAAACACTATTTGCATCCAGGGAGGATCTGATTATAATTGTCACAGGGAAGTTTGTTTGAGACAGGTTCTATGTCAGCTTGAAATTTCTGGATGATGCTCCTTGGGCAGGAGAATGTGCAGGCACAAGGTCCAGGGAAGTGTAATGAAAGGGACTGGGGGTGTCAGCCCTGGGTATGGAAATGTATTTTTCTTCAGAGAAGATGAATGTGTTAGGACTGCTTAGCTGGAGTGGTAGAAACCATGATTATCTGACTGATCTTCAGGGTACTGCTGTCTTCTCCACCCTAACGCCTTGAGAAAGAACTGTGTTTTTTTCAGGATGGTTGATTTAAATCACCCATTTTAATCATGATTTAAATCATCAAGCAGGAAATCTTGATTTAAAAAACATGTTTTAATCTTGTATTTTAAAGTTCATTTCCTAATGAAACGTAGTTTCCTATTGGTTGGCATAATTTGGTACTATTTTTGGCAAAGCAAAAGGGGACGTGACACCCATACATATTCATTGGCGCGACTGTAGCTATTCCAATTTCCAACTTTTACATCTTTCTATTACATTGGAGAAACAGAAAACACTTAATTTCTGATTTATAAGACAGCTTCTTTTTTTTTTTACACTTGTCTCAAGCTATGTGAGGACAAAAATTAAAAAGCAATTAAAAATGCATGAAGAAAGCATTTTGCAAGTTTGTTGGTGGTATCGCAGAGCGGAGGGCTGGAAGGAGCCTCTGCAGATAATCTACTCCATATGTTGGCGTTGAGGAGAGATCAATTCCACCTCTCCCCTCCACACAGGTGTTTGTTTAACCTTTCCGTAGATGTCTCTGCTGAAAAATTCTGCAACTTCCCCAGTATCTTTTCTAGTGAGGGGATTTTTTGTTTTGTTTTGTGTTTTAATGTCTAAACGTAAGCTTTCTTTGCTCCGAGTTAAATTATTTCTTCTTCTCCTGCCACTGTGAACACAGAGAACAATCGACTGCTGTCTTAATAACGTGCTAGCTACTGGAAGATTGTTATGCCTCTTTCTTTTTCTAGGCTGAATGAACCTAGTTCATTTAACCTTTTCTTGCTAGTTCTTCTTCCTAAAGCTGTGATGGTTTTATTTCTTCTCTTCCGAACTGCCTCCTGCTTTTTCATCTCATTCTGCATCTGCAGTGAACTGACTTTGTGGATGCTTCAAAAGGAGAAATTGCTGCTTGCCGCGACATGTAGACAAACTGCGGAACTCATTGCTATAGGATAGCGTGGGTGCTAAAGATTAAATGGGCTTAGAAAGCATTTAAACAAAGTAATGAAAGATGTTCCTGAGCTGTGTGTGGAAGGACTTGTGAGGTTGGGATAAGCGAGATGCAGAGGGAGGAGGTTTAAAATGCTACGGCTTGGTCCCATGGTTTCATTGCTGGTTTTGGGGCACCGCTGGCCCTACAGAGGTCATGCTGCCACCGGTGCACTGCTCTGCATCCATGCCATGCTGTTGTGATGGACCAGGAGCCCATCACACTGCTCTGTTTCAGAGAAGTACTGGGAACTAAAAGAGATGAGATTTAGACTAGATATAAGGAAGAAATTTTTTACACT
>JAVSBS010019619.1:150367-206967 GCA_033124195.1 Coracias cyanogaster | reverse complement strand
TGGAGTACTGTTTGATTATGATTAAGTGCTACAAAAAGACATTTGTCAAGAAAGATAAACACTCTGGGATCTACTTTTGAAATTTTTTTCTGCAAGTTTTACTCTTATTTTTAATGTGAAGTAAAATGGGAAGCTTTATTTTGTGACTCTGGAGCAAAACTGACCCATCTGAGAAGGAGCTCTGCCTAGCAGTAGAGGGAATGCAAGGAAATTCTGTCCTATCCAAAGCGTAACAACTGCTGTAATTACTGCCTGTAGGTAATTCTGCTTTTGTACCTCAACAGACTACCTCAACATAACTTGGGGGAGAAAGAGATAGTAGAGCAATTTAGAAAGTAGTTGCATTAATATGAATTCAGATTCTTTAGTACACTTCTACTTTTAAAAAACAGGTCTTCCTCTGAACTTAACCTTTGCTTTTGGACACTAACATTTCCTTTTATTTATTGATTTTTTTTTTTTTTAAAAAAACCAATAATAACAGAAAAGCTCAACCCCAAACCAAACAAAAAACCTAAATGAAAATGATGTTTTTCATTCCTTCTTAAAACTTGATGCGTAATTCTAAGTTGTTCCAGCTTTACATCCATTTTTTCAACAAGGAGTTTGAATCTGTGAATATATATTCTTTGAGTACGTTGCAAAGTCTTGTTATCATGTGCATGGGATTTTCAAGTTCTTTCCATTTCCATCCATGATGAAGCATTCAGAGACACTGTGCTAACACAAGAGACATAATAATGTTACCACTATTTACATGCAGGTTACAGGGTAGATAATCCAAGCTAATTCATACTGTTTGTTGCATTAACTCCTCTCCATCCTCTTTAGGATGCAAGGGTATTTTTGTTTCTTTAAACTGAATATTTACTTGTATCTTTCAGATGGTAGAGAATAGACAGAACCGCAGATGAGCACTTGGTCCACTTCATCTGTGCGTAAGGAACAATGCTGAAACCAGTGCTATACACCTCCTGCTGGTTTTTTGTGTGGTTTATTTTGTGGGTTTGGGGTTTTTCTGTTGTTGGTTTTTTTGGTTGGGTTTTTTTTTTTTTTTTATTAATAGCTTCCAGTATAGCAATTCTGATTTCTCCCCATGCTGTCCTTTGACATACTTGTCATTGGAAATGTGTGCATCTGGCTGAAATACAATAGCAAATGTATACTTGTGTAACTTGGTTCTATACACTAGACTGCTCTATGTAGTGGAATGGCTGGTGGAGATGAACTGAGGAAGCCCTCCCTGTCATGGGACTCACTAGCCTCATACTGGAAAGCAGTGAGCAGGTCAGGGAATATACCTCCCATGAGTACTTTCTTGTCTATATTCTTTCACTTTTTCCTCTCTCATCCACATGTAAAGACAGCACAACACCATAGAGTACGTAAGGGAGGCATGGGCTAAAGGTGGAGGAGCTCAATTTTTGTATGGAAAGAGGGATTTGATACATGGAAATTTTAGATGTTGTGGACATACTTGGGTCTTGCTATCTTCACTCACTGCTATTCCAAGTGCTGTGCTTTGGGAGACTGATACGAGATAGGAAGAAGTTCTAGTGTCCTGTGAATGGTGAAACAGACTGGGCTGGTGGGTCAGTTCGCAGTACAAGTGGTTGCTGCCTCATTATTGCAAACAAAGTAAGGCTCGGAGGATAATGAGCTGCGTTTTGAAATCTGTCTGCCAAAGGTATTACTGATGTTAGATGGTTCTTTAAACACAGAAAGTTTTATTACAATTGTTAATAGTATAGTTTAAATCAGGACTAGAGAATGCAAGAGTCCTATAGCTATTTATAGTTTACATACTCTTCAATTTAATGTTCTTTGTAGCCCATCCATTTAGAGTGGTACTTGTCTTGTACAGCGGTTTAGGAAGACATTGGAAGTTAGAATGACATAACTGCGAAACATGAGAACTGGCTGGGGCTGTGGGAGCACAAATAGGGCCAGAATCTTCCAACTTGTGTCTTCAATTTTCCAGGTTGTATTTCTTTAAAAGTGGAATTGAGCTTGAGCAGACAGAAAATGGTGAAGCTTTTTAGCATAATGATGTGTGGGTGTGGTGTCAGGAACTGTTATTTCCCTTGAGAGTATTTGTCATCCTTTGAATAAGATCAGAAATAGATTTGAGCGCTCACTATTATGAGTTTTTCTTCTTGGTATTTATTTTATTCTTTTGTTAGATGCTCTTCACTTTATTGTTTCCTCCTCCTCCCAATACCTCTTACTCCTTCTGCATGTTTAGTCTCCAGCTTGTCCTGTCTGCCTTGTGGGTTATGACCTGTCTTGGCCAGGAACCAGTGAATTCCTGGAAAGGAAGTCCTGTTTTTTGTTGTTCCTCCGGCACCTTGCACAGCAGGGCTCTGAGCTTGTGAATGTGCTCCAAGGCCTTGCTCTAATGCAATGGTAAATATTCCTGCCTACTCTTCTGGGGTATTTCTCATCTTGTAAAGACAGTTCTAGCTTAAAAGAAAAAAGAATACTAAACAAAAGAAAGCATCTACCCAGAAATAGCTGCATACACTGCAAGTAGGAAATTACTCCCCACATGTATCCTTGCTGAACACTTATTGAGCCAGTTCAGTTGAAACTTCCTGAGGAGCAATGGTGTGGTTAACTCTGGCTTCAGCACCCAAAGGCATGTGAAGGGTGCAGTCTCAGCTGGGAATTTGTGTTGTAACATCTGAAACCTCCTCATCACCTGGGCTTTCTTAGGTGCTGTTATGAAAGGGGTAATATGGCTCTCGATTTCTTTTGGCTGGAAAGAAAAAGGAGAGGAGCTGCTCTCAAATTTATTTTGATCTGCTCTGGAAAGCTAGTCTTGAAGCATATGTACACTGTTTAATCAGTAGTCTGGGCACAATTTGGCTGCATAAGTATAGGCATGTGTAAAGTACCTTTCGCATGTAGGAACTCTGTAGGGTATTTGAGACAATGCCTCAGGGTCAGCAAATCTGACATGGGACCTATGGGATACCCAGGTCCCTCTGAGTAGCCTCTAGAGCCCTGGTGAATTATCCTAGAGCATCTTGGATGACATGTGAATGAGAAACTATAGTTTCTTGTGTTCTCTGCCCACATTAGACATGCAGTTTCCGGACTGTGTGCTGATGGAGACAGGAAATATCTTCATCTGTATGTTAGAATGAACTTGGCACAGCTTGGGCACCACATAAGCAAAATTGGATCTCATCATCCATAGCTCATTTTTATTAACTTTGGTACCAATATCAGCATTTCATAAATGGGAACAGCATCTCATATCAAGCCAGCTTTCCTTTCTGCTGCTCAGTTGATGGGATCTGGGTGGCAAAGGGCCATAATTTCGGTTAATACTCCAGCTTTATTTTTCCCTATTCAGGAAGTACTGTCAATATATACATGTCTTTACTGGCCTTTTCTGTTTACATGGGTGCTTGTTTCTTGCCCATGGCAGGTTACTCCTAAGAGCTTTCTTGTGTGTCTGTACTTTCAGTATCTCTTTCAACTTTTTCTTTGTTTATTTTTTATTATGGAGGGAGAATACTCTTTGTGCTTTTTCTGGCAGGAAGGTTAAAATGGGGCTGTGAGCTTATTTTTTTGCTGGTAGGGAGCTTCTTGTTTTCTGCCAAGGTAGACTTACTTGTTCTTACATATATATATGTGTGTGTGTATGTATGTGTATATATATATATGTGTGTATGTATGTATATATATAGTTTTTTCCAGTGTCCTCAAGGAATTCATATTATGCAGCAGTTATTCATGTCCTGCTTTTCTATGCAATTGCAACTTTGAAACTTGTCAACTTTTTTTGCGTGTAGTCTCCCAATACACTTGTGTTGGTATGTTAAGAGTGGGAGTATGTGTGTGTACATTTTTATTTGGTAGTAGGAACTTACGAGATGTGTAAGAAGCTATTTTACTTATTTGGAATTGGACTGATTCCTTGAATTAGTACGATTCTTTGCCTGTGGAAAACCTGGAGTGGTGGTGATAACTGCCATCCTGTGTGGATAGGATAACGTGCCTTTGTTTAGAATTCTCTGTTGCCTGCTCAATAATTAGTAGATGAAAGAACACTTCTAAACCATGTTTATTTAAAGGTAAAAACTTGCAACAATCAATGACATGCTTGAGCACAAAAGTCAGATCTGCACTCCACAGCAGATGTAGCCATCTCTCAAGTCGCATAAGGATGCCTAATAAATAAGCTCAAATCCCTGAGAAAATAATGCTGTGTTTGAGGGGATATGTGTTATCTCCTTTTATCATCCTCTGAGCTGCTGCTGTTGTGCTCTCTACATGGGATTAGTAATAGTGGGATTAGTAATAACATACTACAACTTGGCCAAGGGAAGGGAGACACCACGTTGTAAAGCTCTGTAATGCCTCCAGCAGAAAGCGTGTTTTGAGTGTTTAGAAGTCAGCTGTTTATGCTGTGTTCAGTGTGGGGATTTTTTGAGGACAGAAAGAAAAACTGTAGTCAGGTTCTGTTGCTGTTGACAGTACTAGGCATCTAATTTTGGTGGTTAAATGTTTGGTCCTTGATGCTTTTCTTCTTCTATGAGATGCTTCCATTTTCAGTTGTAGCTTTCCCCAATGATTTGGGCAGAGAAGGGACTGTTCCTTAAGGCTTTTTTGTTGTTGTTCTTCACCTTGATCTTCAGGTAATGTCTTCAACTGACAGCTGATTCAACGATAGCTGAAGCTATTATACCTGTGTGCAGATGATCTGTAGAAGTGTATCTCTGTCCTCTGCTAAGCTTCTGCTTTTCGATCTTGCATATTGGCTTATTTCTCTAAAGTGCCTTGCAGATGTCTTCTCAAAGCAAACAGAGTGTTACAGAAGCCTCAGTATCTCCTTTGGCTCAGGACCACACCAGGCAGGTTATTGTGAATTTCCTCCATCTCTCCAGGGTATTTTCTCATTCAGGCATGTCTCTGCTAACCTGTTCTGATTAATATATATTAAGTAAATCTGACTTCTCAGTCATATTCGTTACTCTTTGATCCAGCCAAAACACTTCTTCTAACCTACTTGTCCATGAAATTCCTTTCGTAGAAAACCTTTGTAAACTTCTCATCCAGTTATTGTATCTGATGGATACTTTTTGTCACTCTTGAAAGCTATACATAACTGTGACCCTCTCCGTTTAGCTTTGCTTGCCAGGCTTTCCAAGGACTCTTGTCACTTCTGCTCTGCTACTGGCTTGTCAGATGTTTCATGATCCATCTTCATGCCACCTTCTCTGTGGCTCCCTGTATGTTAATTTGTGACCTCCATGCATTCATCTGCACAAGTCCCTATCCTGCTGTCTGCTTTTTAAGTCCCTCTTGAAGACCTATGTGCACTGTGCTGCTCAGTGAACCGAGCTGACAGATGTACAAATTGCTGACTGTTCCCTGAATCAAGGTTCAGAAAAGTGTTTGGAAAATGCCTCGCATCTATATTTGCTGGCAGCACCCACAAAGCAATAATACTTGAAGTGGAAATCAGTCTGACTGCTTGGTACAACTTCTCCACTTGTAACTCCTGGCATGGATGGCTGAATCATCTTCGTCTAAATAGACAGTACTGTGAACAGATGGTAAATAATTTACGAAAAGTGAAGCTATGAGCAGCCTAAGATTGAACTTCATGTCATATCTTTCTTACTGTCATAGATGTAGACTTGCAGCTCTGAATCACAGCAGACTATACTCCATTTATAAGATGAATTTTAAATCATTTAAGAGTAAATGAGACAAAGCTGAATTTCTTGAATTAGGCTAATAACAGGCAATGATCCCCCAGAACAAAGGGCTCTGAAGGGACTGAAAAGCATTGCCAGAAATTCATCTTCTGCCCTTACCCAGAAGCCCTGGTCCAAAGTAATGCTGAAGCCACTTGTCATTTTCATGTCAGCTGTTTCACTGACACATTCAGACCCAGCAGTAGATGCTGTGTCAGAAAGTTTCTTGATGTTGAAGAAATAGCATTAACTGTGAATTTGGGAAGATACTACAGGAGGAATAAATTCAATATTTTATAAGTAAGGGGTCATACTTCTAGCTGTGTGATTTTAGGAATGTTTGCCAACAGTGATACCTTTGTAAACTTGGGATGACTTTGATAGAAGTCTCCACTGTCCAAGATCACAGAATCTGCTACCATTTGAGAGAAATGGTAAGTTCCAGACCTGTTCCTGGTTGTAATAAGGGACTAAAAGTACTAAATGACATGATTCCTCGATTTAGTACAGTTAACCTTGTATATAATGTTTAATTTTTTTTGTTGGTTCCTCCCCTCTACTAGTTTATAGAACTCTGGTTCTCTCTAAACTGCTTCAGGGGAAACAGAGTATTAGTACTCGTTTGACGAGTACTGCAGTATAAAGAGCACTGATTATGTTTCAGTCCTCATGTGATTTGCTGTGAAAACAGAATCAAGATAAAAATGAAGGGATGCTTTGACAATCAGCAGCACATGTTTACAGATAACCCGTTGAAGGCTGCATTGTCTCAGTGCTATATTTTCAACACGTAAAACTGGTAGCAGCTCTTGCAGGGAGCAGGTGATCT
Source organism: Coracias cyanogaster (assembly GCA_033124195.1). Taxonomy (NCBI): domain Eukaryota; kingdom Metazoa; phylum Chordata; class Aves; order Coraciiformes; family Coraciidae; genus Coracias; species Coracias cyanogaster. The sequence goes on along the minus strand of JAVSBS010019619.1, from coordinate 200,424 downwards.
GGGCCAGCATAACAGATCTTGGAGGAAAAGAAAGGAAAATGAAGAAGTGCAGTATGTTTTCTCCTGTCGTTTTAATTGTTCAAGTCTGTCCAGACGTTTTGCATCTCCCACAGCAGTTAAGGTATCGGCTGCGAATAGCTGCCCAGTTGCTCCTGTAGCAACTGTCTGTCAAAGGCCGCGTTGGCTGAGGACTGTCTGATCTCTTCTCGTGAAATTGAGTGTGTCTTGGTGAAGTCAGCAGGCTGAAATTTTGACTTTTGTTGTTTGAAGTAGTCGCTATTCTTTTGAATAATTCCCTGCTCTAGAAGAGACCACTGTTGACCTTCGGAGCATTCTACCACTGCTTTTCTCCTGATGTAGATACTTTTTCCAACAAAGATCTCATTTTTGGCAGTGCCTGTGCATCTGTTGACAAGACTTAGTGGAACTGTTGCTTAATTCAGTGGCTTGGAGCACAGCCTGCCCAGACTTAGCCGTGCTGTGTATCAATACCTGCAGATGCCCAAAGTAATTGCAGTTCTCCCTGCCTTTGGGTATATTTACAGTAGGGACTGTGTAACCCCTTGAACAACTGCTTTCATATTTGCTGAGCCACAACACTCCAGAGAAAAAATAGTTGGTAATGTTTGCTAGAGGCAAACTTAGGCCGAATGGTATCTGACATGCTATAGTCAGCGTTTAGCTCTAAGTCATAATACAGAAGGGAGTTTTGTGCTGATTGATATGTGAAAAGTCTTGCATTCAGTAGGTTGTAACTTTTTTTTTTTTAAGATTCTTTCATAAGTATTCTTTGAACTCACACCCTTTAATCAAGCAAGTCAATGGTAAGGCTGTTCTGCAGTAGTAGCAACAGTACTCCTCATTAGTCGTGAAGACAGATTTCAGTCAAACTGAGTAGAAGGTTTGTTTGGAATATCAAAGTAGTGATAATGTAGAAGTTTTATCACAGTAATGGGTGATTTTATTTTATTTTTTCTCTTTAGTCAGCCTTGTGGCTAATGGTACAACTTAGATGATGTTCTTGCACAAAGACAAAAAGGGCGTAATTCTGCCAAATGCGAAGTTACATGATTCATTACAAGGGCCTTTAATTTGCCTTATTAATTTTTTTAGGAGTAATTTGTGAAATCTGTTAAGCATGGTAGTCTTGCTGAAAACTTAATGTGATCTCAAAGTTGAAAAAAATTATCAGAATTATTTTTGAGATGAATGCTATCCTGTGCTAAAAATACGTTGCACTTCTCCAATCATTTCGTAGCTGGATTCACTCCATCACACAAGCTCTTTATCTGAAATTGCTATAAGCCATAACATAAAGCATTTTACTTGCACACATCTAATTGAGGGAATATTTATTTGGTGCATATTAAATTCAAACTGACCTACTTCTGAAGGAATATTTATTGCTTTAAATCTCAGTACTTTGAAGAGAGAAGTTTTAGAACAACTCTTATTCATATGAAAAAGTTAATTAGAAACTTGTATTTTACTTCCTGTAATATTTGAACTGAAGTAGTGTAGTGTTTGAGAGATGGTTATAGTAAATCATGATTTGTTGACAAAATTAAACTGTAAATGAAAATTTAACTTCTATTGGGCACATTTTGAAATAATTTAGAGGATGTGTATGGAGTGTAACAGATAACTCTGGTGTGTTATAGCTTAGAGCTTATAACCCAGCACTATCTATTCTGGCTTTTACACTGTAATCATGTGTTACGGATACATTATACAAGGGGACATGTTCCCTGGTCATGGTTTGGGGAAGCAACGTAGCTAACAATCCCAGGGTTACTTTATAAGTTCTTGGTTTTATGCATATAGAACAATGTCAAGAACCAAACCATCAAGAACCAAAGCCAAGTCTTAAATATTTATTAAATACAAACCACTCTGTTAGCTCTAGGACCACAGTGAGCGCTGTGCTTCTGATTTTTGAGTAGATCCTGTAGCACAGTACCCAGCTCCTTCCAGTGGGGACTTTACCAGCTTAGGCTGTCACAACCACTTGTCTACCCTTCAGAAACCCCTCTGAAGCAGTTCTATGTGCGTATTTTGAGAGGAAGGCATCTTCCTGTAAACTGTGCTCTCTTGCTGAGGATAAAGATCAAACTTATGTGCTGGAAGTCAGCAGTAATGAACAGCAATTATTGGGCTGAGGCAGTTGTAGTTACGTGCAGCACATGTTTAAAAATACCTAAGAGCAGCAATTCATTGATTGTTACATATCATGGCAGAAACTTTGATGTTGCACATCACTTGCATCTCTGTAGTTGTGTTGTAATGCGCTATTTGTGCCTTAGGGTTGTGCTCAGAGCAAAGAGCTCTGAGTCCTATGATTACAGCTGCCCTCTACCCACCCAAGAGCTTTTAGCCTGAAGTGTGCTAAATCCCAAACAGTGTACTTGGGATGTTACACATCATGGCAGGATGGGCTTGGATGATGCTTTGGTGCAGGTCATGTGAGGAGTTGTTTCAGATAGATCACTTGTTAGTATTTTCCTTCATTTATTTATTTTTTAAATCTTTGTTGTGATGTCCCTAAAATTGACTAAAGTGTAAAATACATTCTTTGCTTGTCTTGGAATTCCTAAAGAATTTTTTTTTTTCACTGATCTGGACAGAGCTCAGGCTTCAGTGCAAACAATCAGAGGATTCTACAGTATCTAGGCATGTATAGGCATATATGTGCGACTGCATGTATTTTTTCAAGACTGTTTGTACTTTGCATTTCTGTGAGTTGTACATGTCTGAGGTGTTGTGTGAAGTTGAAACAAGTCACAGATATACAGTATCAGCTAACAGCTTGAAACTGGATGTTGTTTTTGAGTCTACCCAGATGCAATTGAGAAAATAACGATACTCTCCTTTTGTTCAAGATTTGAAAGCTACATGTATTTACATGTTTAGAATCAAAGACAAGTATTGACCCATTTATGAATTAACACAGGCTAAGGAAAGGAACACATTGAGACGGTATCTTCTTAGACCATCCGAAGACTTGACCTTCTGTCAGAGGGTTCTGGAGTATCTAGTAGAAGTGCACCTGATGCTCTGAGTGCCCCCTAAATTATTAAGAGGTCATTAATATATGTTGGAACTATTTGAGACTGATTTTAAATATAAATGCAACAATCCAAAATGTAATGGGGAAGAGGACATGAAACCAAAGTGAAGGTTATAGTATGTGAAAGGTAGTTTGGGGAAGAAGGGGTGCAACAAAAACACAAGAAAAACTGGGCACATGTGAGAGTCTGTTGCAGTTTTTTGTGCCAGACTGTTTAGACATTTTGTTCCTGGGATTTCTTGTATATTTTTTTTCCTCTGACTTGGTATTCTTAAACTGCACCGTGCAGTAGTGTAGCTTATAGGCTACCAAAGTATACATTCCCATCTTGTGACTTACCATCAAGAACAAGTTTCTAAAATGGTAGAAACCACATGCTTAGGGAAATAGCCCATCACAGAGTAACTGGAAGGCAAATGCCAGACAGTGTGTTCTGCATCCTTAACTATGTAATAATCATAGCAGAAATGGATCTGCTGGTGAAATAGCCCAATGGCAAATTCAAGGTGCCATTGGCTTTTGGCTATCTATCATAATGTCATAGCTGAATTTAACCTCAGAATATTACAGAAAAGGAGCAGTAATATGGCTCAGTGATCTCTGCAGGTGGAGAGAATAACTGAAGGTAGCCAGGGAAATGCTAGTGCATTTGTCCAAGCTGATGAGTAGGTGAATCAAGAATTACTCCCTGAATGTTGCTAATTATCAGTATTAGATCTTTGCTACAAGTTTTTATATAGTTTGCCAGAACAGAGGATGGATATTTCCTCTCTGAGTAAGCATTGGCTGTTAGCTAGATAAGAAGCAAACATGGGAAGAGTAGACCTACTGCAAAAGTATAGAAATAACATCTGGTTGCCAGGCTTAAGCAAAAAAAAACCCATTGATATTCCTGAGAAAATTAGAGACTGAAGAGGCTGAATGCATGGAGTTCACTGACCTTGTACTTTAACTACTTATTATCTTTAGCCCTATCGGTAGTAACAACCTCCTGCCCTCCAGGTGCTTATTTTTCAAATAAGACAACAAATAAGAGAAACTGGGTCCTTAGAGTTAACTGTGCAGTCAAAAGTTTCATCTGAAAAAAAAAAAAAGGTGAAAACACTTCTCTTGATTCCAAATCAACATCTGTTACTGCTAGAGACAGTATGGGACTTAGAAATGTGGATCTGTTCCTGGAGCACCATGAAATGTAATGTGATTGAGAATTGCAGTCGTGTGTGTGGGAACTGTTGAATATTCTGCCAGCAGAGGCTTGTTGTTTTCCTGGTGGTTTGTGTTGGGGTTTTTTTGTTTGTTTGTTTTAATAGTGCCACTTGCACAGAAGTTTCTTTTCTACCAAGTTACAGAAGGTATTTGAGGTAAAGGGAATGTTAGACTGGATGTTATACCAATGCTACAACACATTATGATTTTAATCTATTAAATTTTGTTTAATTTACTCACTAGCAGATTTGCTCAGGGCATTGTTCAGATGTCGCTTTGAAAGAACTGGGAAATTAAAAAACCCATTTAAAAACCCTCATTACAATGGCTTGCTTCTCATGGAGCAGCTCTGTTTCTCAGAATGACTTCAGCCAGCGTCTGAGAGAGTGTTTGCAGGCAGATGTGAATTCATGCTCTGCTTCACACAGGTGCGGCAACACTCTGAGCTCCAACAGGTAGCTGTGATCATGCAGTTAACACAGTAGATTATTGGCCCAAGTGAGTAAGTCCAGTTTGGCTGATGTGGCTGCACAGGGCTCTGGTCCAGGCAAGCTTGCATCTGTCTGCAGAAGATTGCGAACAACCTGTGGGGAAGAGCAGACTTCCCTGCTGCTTCTTCATCTCCCGTTCTGAGAACTGCTGCCTGTACCTAGCGTTGCATGTCAGAACCCAGCAACAGCACAGCAGGTCTTCCCAGGGCTGCACACTTGTTTGCACAATGAGGAAAAAGTGCTCAGAAGGCTGCATACTGGTGCCTCTTAAGATTCAGAGGCAGTCTGCACTGGTAATGGACAGGTTTTGGGGTCTTGGCCTTCCTCAGAGTATGTGGTACTCCAGAAATCTTGCTGTGTTCCATGGGATTATTTGTGATGTAAGTTAGTGTGTAACACAAATAAGGGACATCACAATCTGTCTCTCTAAATTAGCAATCTGTTACAAAGATCAAATTAAAATTAAGGTCAGATTTCCATTCTCCCATGCACGTTATTTGGCTGACATGCAAGTCAACAAGAGTTCTGTGTGCAACTCAAGATGCAATTTGGCCCTAAATTAATTTCATTAGTAAAACTGAAACTCAAACATGGTGTGAATGAGACATCTGTTAGTCTGCTGATTCATGTCTAAAGAGAAATGTCATAAGGATTTTTAGAATGCGATGCTGCATATGAGGCAGCTGCACTGACGTTGCAGATCAGTCTGTTTCAAATGAAGTTTTAAACAATAAACCCTTCTGTGATTCTTTTTTTTGTGAATGTATGTCTTTGAAAATGCAGAAGAATAAATATGTAACAGTGAAAATGAGATAGGAATGCAGCGAAAGAGGCATGGAAGCTTCCTGCTACTGTCCTCATATCTTAACTCCCCTTAAATCGTCTTGGTGTTTTTTTTTTTTTGCTTCCCTCTGCCCCTGTGTGGAGAAGGACTTTGGTTAGGTGTGGCAGCACACAGTAGGAAAGAAATCCAGTACCTGGGAAATATGAGCTGTAAATGACATTCTGTTACCCTCTTGTCTGAGCTGGCATTTCATCTGCCTTTTCCATTTAATGTCATTGGATGTAATTTGCATTGGTGCTGTTCTTGTTGGAAATGTGTTTGCTCCTATTGAAATACTCACATAATCCAAACCTTCACTGATGGTGACAAACTGTTATTTATTTATATTTATTTGGTTTTTATTGCCTTTCATAGCATCAGTTTCCTTTGGCATGTGAACTTCCCTGCTACTAGAACTGGTATTTCAGGAACATGAACAGAACCGCAGTGGGACTGCACTTAAAACTACCTTTTTTCTTTTTTTTTTTTTTTTTTTGTTGTTGTGGGAGCCTGGGTATGGAAGGATGGCAGGGTAGGTAGCATGCTACTTCAAGTGAGAATGAGCACTAGAACACAAGAATGTCAGAGCAATAACAATCCTGTTTCCATGCAAATTTCCCAGGAGTGAGAGAGGCATATTGTAGATGACACATTAACAGGCTTGTCTTTAAATAGAATGTTTTTTCAAAGTCTTCCTTGGGGTACCAATGACTGCTCATTGCAACATTAACGGATGCATTCTCCTGATAGAATAACAAGAATTTGGAGGCTGAAGATGATACCGAACTTGCCTCCTGCCAGATTTTGCATATCTTTTTGTTCTAAATATGTACCTGGATTGAGGGCTTGCTGTCTCATAGCAAGGGAGAATCCACCCTCATGTCTGGTGTGCCAGTGACCTCTTTTAGAAGAAAGTTTTCTACTTGTATAGGTTTGAGAGATTATGAGTAACCAGAGCAGTAAGTGCAGCTGTTCCCAATGATCTGAATACAAGACATGTACACTGCAGCAGCTGGAGTGCTGTGGGGATGTGGAGTATTTTCTGAACACAGCTCTGGTGATGGAAATGTCACAAAGAGCCTGTGCATTAATGCAATTCCTAGTACCCACAAGGACTGTCCATTGGGTCAGTTCTGCTTTATCATGCAGAAGCCTCATAGCTGCCCGAGTTTACGGGGCAGTGAGCAGCTGCACCACAGCCTGTGACAGAAATGAACAGCAAATGCAGAATACAACTTAGCCTTGCTTTGGAGAGTCAAGTGTCTTTTCTCTCCTCCTTGGCCCCAAAGGAAGTTGTCTTCCTCCCCCATCTAATTTGATAAATAATTAAGCTTTATTTTTCAAAATATTTTACTATTTGAGTAGTCATCTGTCTTACTGTCTTTGTCCTTGCTCTCTTTTTATACTTGTTGTCAAAATCAGGAGCTTTGAAGGGTGTCTGTCACTACAGATCAGTTTGGGCATAAAACCCCACCCTTTTGCTCCTCTCTTATTCCTTCTGTGCTGTCATCACAGCACCCTGTTACACATACCGCCTCTGTTCACATTGTGGAAAGGCTGTACAGATTAGCATTTTAGCATCAGCAGATTTCACTGGCTGTGACTTGGCACAATTTCCATCTGGGTTATGTGTGATTTCCAGGTCTCTTTATATGAGAGGGACAAGAAATGTTTTGTATTTTGACAGGTGTCTGTTGTTTGGTTTTAAATTTTCTTATTGGGATGAAGTCATCAACTTGTCTGGGTGAAGGTGGCATAACTTAGCACATCCATAGAACATCTAGATTGCCACAGTAGTGTTCCAGGGACATGAAGTATTTCAAGCCTACCCAAATGTCGCTTGCTCTTCCACATTAGTTTTTTTGTTCGTTGCTTTCCACTGAAGCTGTTGTATTCTGCTTAATTTAAATATTCATCTTAGCAGAACCTGTAACTTGAGTTATTTCCTCTTTCCCTTTTTCTGCCTCTGGCAACTTCTCTAAGTACCAGGCAATTGAGCCTTTTTCTGATCCAATGAATATTTATATATTTTATACAAATATTTGCTATATATTAATTGAGAACAAGTGAGCAAACAAGAATAACTCCATATGCTGATGCTTGGTATAGTTTACTGGTAGTGGGCAAACAAGATGATGCTAGAGCCCAGCATATGCTTTTGCAAGTACTTGTTAAGCAGAGCAAGTAGCTTTGATGTGGTGGTCTGCCCTTAGAATATTCTACAGCTTAGTAGTGTAGGGCATTCTGTGAGCAGGAGATCCAGATCTGCCAGAAGGGAGGTTTAAACCTGCTAGTCTAGAGGTGAATATTACAATTGCTTATTTAAATTTGAGTTAAGTTCATGCGCAGTTTTTGTTTTAAGAAACCATGCTTTTGTCTTGTCGTGGAGAGAGGAGGAAGAGTGACTTCAGTACTGAAAAGGACCGTTTTGAACCTCATCAGCTTATCTGCAGGAGTCTCCTGTACTTCTGAGGCCTTCCTGATTTCTACATAAGCCTGGAAGAGCAGGGAAGTGCTAATGCAAAAAAAACATCGGATCAAAATACTCCAATATACTCAAAGCACTTTTTAAGAACATGAAAATTAGAGTGCACTATATGTGATAATTTAAATTATATTGCTTAATTCATAATTTGGTGTCTCTAATATGCTGGAAGAACCTGTACAGAGTTAAATGCCATTGTAGCCATTAATTTCTTTGCATAACCTTTTTCTTTCTGAAGTATTAAGATGGAAATAAATACATTAAAAAGGAGTGGCTAATCTTTTTCTATTGTTTTATATTTTTAGCTGATGCAGAAGGAATAATTAATTAATTTAATGTTACTCCTTTATGTTCCAGTATGTAGGTGTGCTTAAATGTCAGTCTACTGTCAAGCAACCACTTCTGGCTAGTACTCAACTTTTGACATAAAGAGTGAACAAAAAGACTTCTGAGGAAAAAGTAATGAGGCAAAGTTCCTGTTGGTGTGGGTTTTTTTTTTTTTTACTTGGTTCTTTTATAAAGCCCTGAGATATCTGATGAAAGAGGGTGCATGGCAGAGCACACTGCAATAAGCCACAGGGCTTTTTATCTCGAAAAATTGCTTGGTTATGTAAGAAAATTGCTTGTCTTTGTTGCCAATCATAATTATTTTTCATTGGACGATAGAGTAGAGTCTTCTAATATTTTTCACTCCAGTCTTGGACTTTGAGGAGTGAAACCTGTTATTTTACTGTCTATTAATTTTTCTTGTTAATGGCCATCAATATAGAAGCTTCTCAGCAAATAATACCTTGGTGAACAAGCAAGTCTGGCAATCATCTTTCTAGCAATGCTGCAGGAAACAATAAAGCATACCAGTAAGCATATTACTCTTGCTGCACACCCTTGAATTAAAATCAGTGGCTCAAACTCATCCCTCACTGAAAGAAGGTGCTGATACAACGTGTATATTTTCTGTTGGATCAAAAGGACTTGAAGAAAACATTTTATCTGGGCTGAAACGTAACAGTAATTCTGAATTGCTTTGCCAAGCTGGGACTGGGAAACAAGGGACACAACAAAAACACTTCCCAAAACAAATCTCTAATTCAGTAGATTCAGTTAAGCTGGAAGAGACATCAGAGCTGGCAGGTTTTGAAACATTGTCTTTTGAAGCTTAACTAAGCATTTTCTTTTAAAGCTAACTATTCCCCAATCCCAAGTTAAACCTTGCCTTCAGACAAAACCACAGTTCCAAGAATACACTTGTACAGAGCTGAAGCAGCTGCTGTAGTGGAGAGGATTTTTGTCCTTTATTTTCTCCTCTGACCATCTTCCAGAGAAGTAATCTGGAACATTCATCATAGCTTACCACTTTAGCTCACTCATTAAGAACCAAGACTATCCAACAAGTAGTCAATTGTGTGTTGAAAAACCTTGGTAGTTCTTCAGAGGGTAATGAGCAGGGCTTCATCATGGAAGTGGCAAGCACTGGATTTCTGTTCTCAGCTCTTTTTCTGGGTCCCTAGTAGAGTTGCTTGACCTTAATGAGTTTATTAAAGGGAGCTTAATCAAGAACCTTTAAGCATCTGTAAAGGTGGAGCAACTTAAGATACAGATAGTAGAGCTTCTTCAGTTGAATAAAAAATAATGAAAAGCTGTTCCTTTTTTTTTTTTTTTGATTAACAAATGTCTTAAGAATTTTAGGTCAAAGCTTGTAGGTAAACTTGTCTGGCACAGAGTGCTATAAAGTGCTAACGTTTCACTGGGAATGCTTTTGAATGCCTTTAGCGCTCTTATACAACAGATGTGAGTATTACAGAAACAGTTTTGAGGTATTATATTAATATTCAGCAGTATTAGATATAGTCTCTCAAATAAATTGATAAAATGGCTCTGCAAATCAGAAAGCTTAAGTTTCTCATCTCTGGTAAAAGCCTTGAAGCTGTTGGCTCAAATCCATGTCAGTGTGGGAACTGGGCTGTGAAAGGTCTAGTGATAAAGGGCAAGAATGGGGCATTTCACACTGCAGTTGAGTTTTGTCCCAGTTTTGTATTAACATTTGGTAGTCTGATGCATCAGAAACAGCGCTCTAGAGCCAACAGTGAGTTCTGATGCTCTTGGGTTTACTTAATTGCTTTTTTAATTTGTGCCTTACCATTTTGAGAGATCTCTGTCAGAGAGATCAGAAAGCCTATGATTTTGTGTGCTGTTTTGATGCTTTGGAGATTATATGCTTAAACTGCTAGGGAAGCTGGTTGCTGAGAAGCCCAGGTCACCTGGAAGATGAGGACTGAGCTTTGCTCAGGAGCTTGTGTGCTGCGTGAACTCGGCACTTCAGGCGGAAGGCTTTGCACGTCCTGTGGCACAGCCAGCTCGGACTGCGCGGCTGCTGCCAGTTGCTAATTTCTCCTAAGCCATCAGCTTCAGCGGGTTTGTGCCGCTGGTTGCTAGTGCTCTCTGCTGCTGGTTAGAATTAGCCCAGAAAACTGACGCTGAGGGGACTTCTTGAAGGGAATTTAAATGTAATTTTGAGTTTGACTAAACCAAGCGTTCACTGGAGCGATTGCATAGCATACACTCAGCAGATAGTCTTTGTGCATCTTATGGCTGATCCTCTTGCCAAACCGGGGGAAGAAAGCAGCAGAGCCTCTGTACAGCGGGAGAGCATAGATTATTACCCAGTAGGGGCAATTTAAAAAGATCTGAAGGAGACATGACAGATGAGAGGAGAACTTATGTCCTAGCAGGGTCAGTTATATTTAGATGGCTTGGTATATTTGTGTTTTGAAATGGCTTTTAGAGAAATAGCAGCTTTAAAAGGAAGAGCAAAGCCTAGCCAAACAACATGCTGTTTGATTTTACATCAAACCTTTAAGACAGGATAATATTCACTCCAGGGAGAAAGAATGGCTGAATAAACATGGAGAAACTTAAAGGTACTGAGTTTTGAGTTACCAGGGTGCTGTGTCCAGTGATGTCTACTGAAATTTCATGAAAACAACTCTGTAAATTTAGAGTGAGATTTAACCTACACTGTAATTATGGAGCTGGGTGTTTTGCAGAGGTAGTCACCTCTGATAGATTTGTACTGAAGACTGTTGAACTTGGGGTTGATTTTTTGTTTGGTTTTGTTTGGGGTTTTTTTTTCTTTTTTAGTGACCTATGACTCTGCCTTTTCTAATTCATCAGCTGTTGAATCTTAACCTACAGCCAATATTTTCATATGGTTTCAGCAAGTCCTTCAAGTCCTTATTTTCTCTCCCACTTTGGTGACCTGAACTGAGCACTTCTACAACTACATGATGTGGTCCTCTCTTCCTGCTCCCTTCTGGCATCCTCACCTATTACCCTTCCTTTTAAAGCAGAGAAGGAGCCCCTTGGCAGGGCACCTGAGTCTCTCTGCAACCTTGTAAAACCAAGCCTGGTGGATTTCTGGTTGTGGGCAGGGCTTGGAAACTTTGATATTCTTTAAGGACATGTTCTATTCACTAATTAAAAACCTGATGGAAAGAAATCAAGTGGCAAAGTATTAGAAAAATACCACTAGGAGAGAAAACAGATGATCCTTCTGTGTTTTTTCCTTGCCAATTTGATATTTTGACAGACAGTTTTTGTTTTTGTTTTTTTTTTACCCAGAACAAGGAATTCTTGGCAGTTGTATAATGAAGTGTTAACTTTTAATGGTTTTGTTTGTTTGTTTGTTCATTTTAATGTAGAGTTAGCCTGTTTGGTTTTGATGCTTTTTTTTTTTTTTAATCCTTTTCAATTCCTAGGCAACCTAGGTTAGGCCGTATGGGACTCTCAAATGTAAAGCATCTTCCCCTCCCCTCTCACCAGTCTGGTACATCCTTATTTGCTGCCTTAAGTCTCTGGTTTAGTAAATGCTTTTACTGTTGGTTTTGCTTCTCTCCTTTTGTCCATCCAGTTGGTACTCCCACAACTGCCCTTCTGTCATTTTTTCATAGATTTTTTTTTTTTTTCATAGATTCATAGAATTTTGAGGAAAAAAATCTCATGTGCAAGCAGCCAGTTGTGTGCGGCACTAAGTGAAGCTTTCCTTCTTTTATAGTATAAGCTACCGGTAATGATTCAACACATTTCTATTCTCTCTGCAACCCCCTACATCCATCTAATTTTCTGCTGTTTCTGTGTTCAGTTTTGTTTACTCTGTGTTGTTGCTTCTGCTGCTTCTTTCTAAGTCATGGAGACAAGTTGGGGCCACTCTTGGTGCCAGAATGCTTGCGTGTTCTCCTGGGAAGTCCCTGTTGTGGTGTTTTTGATGCTACACAGCACTTTTCTCATGTGTTAGTGCAGGGTGATTCGTCATAGATGAGCAGGACAGAGGGACATCTTTTTTAGGCATTGAAACAGGCTGCCTTAGGTATTGGAACAGGCTGCCTAGGGAAGCGGTGGAATCACCATCCCTAGAGATGTTAAAAAAAAAGGGGTAGATGTGGTGCTTTGGACATGGTCTAGGGGTCAGGGAGATGTTTGGATGAAGGTTGGAACTGATGATATTAGAGGTCTTTTCCAACCTAAATGATTGTATGATTCTGTGACATGCAGGAAGGAGTTCTGGGGTTTAATGACCTACTGTGGTTTGACTCCATTGCATTGGTTGTGCCAATTCTTGTGATATGTAACAAAAAAAACCTACAGTACTGCTTCCCTGAAAGCCCTAGTTCCTGGAGACATGGGATTATATTTGTGTGTGAGTTGTTTGCCTTTTAGTAGAAAGAGATCCCTTGGTCCTTAGAGCTTTAGAGAAAAGCTTAAAAAATGTCACCCAGTAAGGTTCAAAACCTGAAGGGGAAACGAAAAGTATTATTTCTGTATAAAAACACACAACAACCAAAAAAATCCTTTTGTGACTGTTTTAAGCTGTGTTTTTTAAAGGTCCGGGCTGTAGTACTCTCTGGGAAGCAGGCATGGAGAAGACCCTGCAGGTTAGCATCTACTTGCATTGCTTTACCCCTTTTCCAAAAAGAAAGAGGAGGAGGGAGAAATAACAAAGAACCCTTTTGAGGTTAGGTGTTGAGGGGGTGTCGCGGTCCGGGCACAAGCATCTGTGCCGCCTCCCAAAAGGGGAGAGGATCGAGGGCAAAACAAGATACTACCTTCTACTGCGCATCTTAAAAAAAACCAAAAAACATTCTTCTGTACAGCTGGTGCTCCTCTTTTGATTCCTAAGTAGCTTTAAAATCATGAGCTAGAGAGTGAGGAGGATGGAATCTTTGCCTGCTTCTAGCTCAGAAATGAATATTTAGTCATGTAGAAAGAGTTTATGAAAGAAGATTCCCTTTTCAGAGATGATTGTCACAGTAGCTTAAATTGTCTGCCAAGCATCATAATAGAGTTTTACTGCTGTAGGAAAACAAAAGCAAAAGATAAGCTTAACTCACGAAACAAAAAGAGAACAAAGCAGGAGAACAGCAAAGAGTCTCACTGATGACAAGAGAGTACAGTGATTTCCATGCAAGTAACAACTTGAAAGGGGCTACTGCCATAAGGTTAATACACTTAGATTCATTGGTGTTTCCCTTCCGCAAGAGGGCTCAGATACTGCGGTAACAAGCATGGGGTAACGGGTCTCTGGGCTCCAGAGCATAGCCACCCACCTGTGCTACAAGGAGGGGCTTCAAAGAAGACATCTAAAAGTATTCCTGGGCAGAAAAGGAAAGATTCCTAAGTGGGAGGAATTGTGAAGTGATGCAGTGAACCATTTTTTGACCATTTTTTGCCATCTTTGTTCCTTTGCTGGAAGCTGGATCAATTGGCTAGTCTTGTTTTTTCCCATGTTTTCAGTTGGTACTAAAGATGTGGTATAGGCCATAAGATGGCACGAGAGAAGGTGTCTAGGTAAAGAAGTGGTATTAGAAACTACTTTCCTTTCAAGAAAAAAGGAGATGTGTTTGCCTTTGAAATAAGCAGTTACGAGGCACTAGCACTATCAGGAAGCCAGAGCTCACTACTAGTGTTAACAATGTCACATATGGTTTCTGTCTAGTTCTTGCTGTTTCTAAGGCTTCCCGTTTTGTTTTCATTTCTTAAATTATTTATAAATATTCATTACTGGATATGAAATGAATGAGTGAGTATCAACAAGGTGAATAGCTCCTAGGACTGTAAGACATGCTGTCTATTGGGATGTAGAAAGATATATCAATTTCCAGAAATTCAGCCCTGCTCCTGCATATGCTTGGACATTGCAGCTTCCTGTAGTGACTATTCGTGTGTCTAGACTTGAACATGGGACATGAATCTGCATGTTCCAGTATTATGCTAAAGTGTGGAAAGACTTGCCAGGACTTCACTGCAGTTCTTCATAAAACACCCTGTGAGCTCCACTTCCCCTATCAAAGTGGGAAAGGATATATTGTACAAAGCCTTAAAAGTAGCTTGACTGCATTACTTTTCTTCCTTAAATGTTGTTTGTGGTGGGTGCTTTCGTTGCTTTATTTTTAAATTTGCCAACTTCATACAGAAAGATGTTACAGGCAGAATGGCAGTTGTGTGACTGAGGCTCACACAAAGCTTATCTGCCTCCACTGTCCCTTGGAGTCAGTGGTCATGCTGCAGGTAGGGGGATTGGATGGTTGAACCTCCTGTTTAGACTTCTATAATTAAGTTCCTTCCTTGGAAAGGAATCTCCAATGTATACACCAGAGCAGTAATAGTGAGTTGACTTCAATATCTTGCTGTGGAGCTACTGTGGGGTGTTGCATTCAAACTTGGCTAGGTAGTGGTGATGAGAGGTTATTTATCAGTGTTGGATATGAGATACAACATACTGAGAATGGCTTGGAAAAGGTCTGTCCTGGCACCAGTTCTGTTCAGTATTTCTGTTTTCATAATGATTTGGATGATGCAGAAGGGAGTGTACTTAAGCTTGCAGATGACATGAAGCTGGGATGGGCTATAAATACATCACATAAATCTTTAAAAAAATTTGGATGTGATTCATTGAAGACAAACGTAGGAACAATCACTTGGGTTTGTGCTGAAGGTTTGCAAAAAAAGATCTGGAGCTGTGGTAAGTCACGAGCTGAACATGAGTCAGCAATGCCATTGCTGTGAGAACGCTTTTCACAGAAATCAAAACTCCGTGTTGTGAGGAATGCAGCAGTTTCATTGGCTGTGCTGCCTGCAAGTCACCTGGTGTCATCCTTCTGCTTTGCACTGTTCCTGAGACCCATGTTAAGATAAGCCCTCCATCATTTGGAGCATTGAGCTTCAAGGGAAAAGGTGAGGTGACTGACTTGACTTGAGCCTGCTTACCCTGAAGAAGGTTGCCAGGAGGCTTCAAGAGAGAAATCTGTTCTCTATATTCTTGGTGCAAGAAGCTTAAATTTAATCAAATGTCAAGTACAAGGAAATGCCAAGTGGCTGGGCCTGAATGGTTTGGGCTTGATAGTTTGGTCTTGTTTGACAGCCTTTAACAGCAGGCAGGTGAGGTCTGTGAAGTTTATGGTAAGCTTGGTGCTTTTTGGCTGTTTACCTGTGAGTTACAGTTGATGTTACAGCCCTGCTCAATCATTGCCTTTCAGCAGATGAAAGTCACCCATTAGCAGTGCTTGGTGTGTCATGCCTTCTAGACAAGTGTTCACTGAGCCTACTCCCTTGGGAGCTCAAGGAGTGATGCTGTGAACATTGGACAAACTGAGATGAGGGGGTACATGTTTTATTTATCTGTATCCATACTTTTATCCAATCCCAATACAAATAGTTGTGTTGAAAGGCTTTAAGAAATCTGTGTCTGCTCCTGCTGTTGCACCTGAGGAGGTCATGGTAAGTCTGTACCTCTGTGCTGCAGCACTGAGAAGGGTGCACTTGTGGCATCCGTGTGGTTTCTCTGAGAGCCTTCTGCTGTCTTGGGAACTTGTCATGGCTGGGATTGGTGCTATGAAGGTCTAGGAGCAAACTCTTGTCCACCATAAGAAAGCAGGCCAAGAGGAAATGGAGGAGCCAATTATCTACCTGCTAGGGGCATGGTTTGCTGCCTCTCTGAGATTGGACAGTGGGTGTTCACTTCTGCTGCTGCCTCCTCTTCTGTCGTGTTGGCACTGCTTTATGTAATGTTTATAGGCCCATGTGGTGACCTCAGTCAATGAAGTGAGCTGAGTTAGACATAACCATTAAAGAAAACTGTTATTTTGCAGACGGCTTTTTCTGGCTTAAGTATGGTTCCCCTCTTGAACCCACAGACAGCTGTACCAGCCCAAGAGGGCTTGGAGGATACCTGAGCTTCTACTTGTGCCAGGAAAAGCATGCCTCGCTACAGCCCAAGGGCTCCCACACCCGGAGCAAATGGCTCCGATACAAGAGCTTTGGAAGCTATTGACTCCAGGTATACCACAGGGGCTGTATGTAGCATGCAGGTGTATTGTCAAGTAGCAAACATGTAATTTGTATTCTGTCGCCTCTGTAAGCATTAAATTACATGCTGTTATAGTTTTGAAGGAAGATATTTAAAGCCATCTAAACTTTAATGGAAACAAGATTTCAATTATTCTTGTAATGATAAGGATGAAAGTTTTCTAGTTTATCTAGAAAAAGCCCTGTTCTTTAATGAATGTCAGTAATTAGAAATGCACTAGTCTATAACTGAATTGCTAATGAATAATCTATAGATTTAGAAGCTTCTTTCTTCTTTCCCCTTGTCTTTTTTGAAAAGTTCCCAGTGAGCTACATATTTCCCACTGTGCACTCCAAGCTCGCTACAGTCTTGCCATATGGTTGCCTTCCTCTAGCAATTAATAGGATTGTGTGCAAAGGCCCCTGAATCTTTGTGGACTATATATTTGCTTGTGGTCTTGTCAGAACATGCAGCATTTCGATAGGCAATTTCTCACGTTTATGTCCACTGAATAACAAGTTGCCCCAATGATAGCATAGTAACAAAATTGTGCAGAACTTAGAGCAATTTGTTTTGTACAATTTAGAAAAAAAAAATTATAGTGGATATATCTTCTTCAAGCTTCTTGGGTCATTTTCTAGAGCTAGTTTTTACGGCTGGATGCATGTTTCATGGATGCATGTAATCAGTTTCTTGGCGAATGTATTTACAAGGACATTATTTACAGTCATTTTTCCCCTGCATTATTTAAAAATTAATATGACCCCAAATAAGTAAACTTTAAGACATCAACTAACATTGATAGAGACTTAGTAAGGGATAGACGAGAAAGGCTGTAGAAACATAGGTCAAAAGTCTCTATTTTAAAAAGGCAAAAAATGTCATTAAATAGCAGTGTACTGATGTTGCTAAGCAGTGCACCTTCACCCCATTTGCACAAGCACTGATGCATTTGAAGAGCATTTTAGATAATTTCCACACAGGTTTTTCTTGCAAGATTATAACTATAGGCACCCTTTTAGAAGAAATTTTGTCTGAATTATCTTCTTTGTGCTGCTGGAGCCTACTTGCCTGACATTTGTAAGTGGCTATGCACGATTTCCCCTTCCTTGCAGCTCTCATTTTGTCACAGCAGAAGCGGTTCTGCACTGAGAGACCCACAGCATTCTGGGGTTTGAGCCACTCCATGTTGGAGTGTTGCCTCTGTGCTGTCTGTGCTACTGTAATACCCATTTTCCCTGGGATTTCACCTTTTGTAGTCTGACTTAGGCTCAGTGAGAGAAGTGTTGTGTTCTTGTGCCTGTGGAGCATGGGCTGCTCTTGAGGAAGGGGAGGTTTCAAGGGTAAAAATAAGGCTCAATTGCTCTAATGGAAATAGAAGAATCTGGTCCAGTTCCTGGGTTTTGGTCAGCTCTGAACAAGCCTCTTCAGAACTATTTAGACTATAAACTTGTAGAAGGTGGAGCATGTCCCCTTCTGTATACCACAATGTCTAGTGAGAAAGGACCTTTTTCTGCATATCTCTGAGAGAATATTAAGGATATCTTTTTGGTTAGAGTTTACTCCTGCCAAAAGAAGTGGGGTGTGGGAAAGATGTATTGCATCTTCTGCACAGAAATCTTGACAGCATTGGGGAGATAGTGGATTAACGAAGCTGATCCCCTGAGGAAGTTAGTAGGTATTTTAGTGCACCAATATTATGGTGACTTCAGGGCTTGCTTACCTGCCAAGGAATTTGGGAGGTTGTTCAAACCTTATTTTCTCTCATTATAGCAGGAAGGAGAGGCAGAGAGAGGGTGATGGCAACTAATCCTCTTGAGATGCTAGAGATGATGATTTAACTAAATCTGTGCATCTGCCTGAAAACTGGCTTAGGGCAAGGGATGACAGCTTGTAACAGCTATCAGATGCAGAGTTGCAGTGGACTGCCACTTGGTCCTCTCCTTGGCTTCTTCCAAGGTCATGTCAGCATATCTACTTTATGCACATACCATGATTCCAGGATACCCCCTAAGCATCTTGGGGGAGAGTTCTCCCCATGCTTCCAGCTTAACTCTGAAAGGTCAGTATCTGTCTTTTTTCTCTTCTTCTCCCCCCATGCCATTTCACCCTGGAATGGAAATAGGTATATGTCACACTCCACTGTGCTCTGTGAACATCAGATGGTTTTGAGCAGATACAAAGGATGGCAGGTTATTTTTTCTCTACAAACCTGTTGAATCTACATCAGAAAATTTGACCAGGGGTTTTAGTACAGAAAATGCAGCTGTCACTCTGTTGTTGCTGTTAAAGATGCTTATATGATCTGACAGTAGCTAATGAGTGGGTACCATCAGCTAAGTCAAAAAAGCTATTGCACAGGAAGAATACCATAGATTTCATTGCCATGGACACATTTTTGCCTTTTTAGCTTCCCTGATGAGGAAAGAAGCTTATTTATTGTAGAGCAACTCAAATTTGGAACAATTAATCTGCTTGTGTCCCTTTCCCATTAGATTAGGTGTCTTTAGGTAAAATGAACAGTGACTGTACCTGGACTGGATGTAACTGGAATGCTGTAGTGCTTGAAAAAAGGTTGATATGTTTATAAATATATCTGGTACACATATATCAAACAGCAAATGAGTGAACAGGAGCTGTACTAATAAATTTGGGACTTTTCTAATTGGCATGTGAGTAGGTGGGGAGGTGTCAGCCCCCCTTCTATAGTGGTTAATTACATTTCCCACATGACATTTCTCTCTCCTTGACATATCCCATCATTCGCATCAGTGATTATTGTCACCAGTCCCCCCGGCATCTCCTGTGCTTTTTTGAAAGATGAAGCCATTTGTTTAGGGAAAAAAATCCCAGTGTTTTTTTTTCCACTGTCCTAATTTTCACGCCAACTTAGTTGAGATACTCTGTGAGGTTTTTATTCTCATAAACAAGCTTATTCTCCAGACAGGCTTTTCCCAGATGTCCCAGCCCTATTAGATACCTTGGTTTCCATGGGTTTGTTACCTGCAAGAGGAATGTTTGACATGGTATTTTCCTAGCTAGAAAAACATATTTATATTCCATACCTAATAGAATGCAGCTGTTCTGTGTATTAAGTTTGAGCTAGTGAAGCTTTTTTCCAAGCAGGCATTCTCTACATGTCTAAGTGTCCAAACAGAAATATTCTGTGTACATAATGTATTAAAAAATGACACTAGCTTCTTGTCTTCTGGAGGACAAGAAGGCTTTTATCATTTTAAAATTCTCTGAAGGAAATGAAACAATACAATTGTACTGGTTTATTTATGTTGCTGCTGTTGTACCAGTATCCCACTTTAATGGTTTTATTCCAGAATAAGAATCCACATGGAGGTAACAGCAGTCCTAGTAGCTATTCTAGGAGCTGTTCTGACAGAAATGAATGCAGGGCAGCTTCCCGGGAAGATGCTGACCTTTCGGTCTGGTACAGGGTAGCCCTTCTGCCTAGTCTTCTGTGTAAAGTCTCACCATGACTTACCCCGGAGTGCTGCCTACTTTCTGTGACTTCAACACAAACATTGCTGAAAGCTGCCCAGATAGAATCTCTGACTTTGTGTTTATTAATGAAAATCATTTTCTCTATGATGTTGCCAAGCTATGTTGAAAAGTTGTTTCACCTCTACTTCGGCACTGCTGTGCCAGCAGATGTCCAGTTTCTGCCTCTAATTGCCTTTTAAACTCTTCCCCAATAACTAACTCCCACCTTGTTAAATATTCCAGGAGATTGGAAGCTTCGTAGTGCTTTTACTTCACAACTCATGACTGAAACCTGGCCAAGCAATGGAAAATTAGATTTAGATCTGGAAAGAGGCTAATACAGGGGATCCCTGTGCCTCCTTATGACAGTACATTCAATTTTTGTGTAAGCTGAAAAAGGGGACAGGAAAGGCAGCAGGGTGGTGGGTGCAGTATGGGGCACTTGGCATAGGAGGGATTATACCTATGTCTGAACCTGGCTGACTTCTGAATTAGCAGTTGTCTTATGGGGACAGAAGACTTGGACATTAAGGTGAGCTGTTTGGTGCAACATGGAGGTGAATACTTGATGGCAATTAATAATTGAGGTCTCAAACTGGCATATATATTGGAGTTCAGAGGTGATGTGTTGGGCTGTCGGAGAGGAACAGACAGTTTTGGCTCACTCCTGACAAGTGGATTCAGTCCTAAAACCAGCAAATGCAAGGCATTAAGCTTGAATGGGTCTAACTGCCTGGGGCAATTAGGATGGTGCTTTTCTGGAGGATCTGTTTGTCTGCGAAAGAAAAAACTGTTCTGAGGTTAAAGTAAAACAAAGCAGAACTTAAAACCATTCAAGTCTTTGTCCTTTGCCAAAGACACTGCTGAGAATTACAAGGAACATCAGGGAATGTTGTATATATATGGGGGTGTATTTATGTATAAAAATACATGAAAATATATAAATTTTTTTATGTGGGGGGTGGCAGAGGGGAATTTGAAAAGGTTGCTACTCCTGGAAGCTGGTAACAGATCCCCTCTCTTGGGATAGGTAAATTGGTATCAGGTGAGCTCCCAGCATAGTACTCAAGAACATGCTCCTGGAAGAGTCTGTCCACCTTTTATTGTACTGAAGTGTAAGATACATGAGAGGCTGCATATACATCTTAATCTTTTTTATTCTTAGTTAAACAGAAATGTTCCAAGAGTGCTCTTAGTCTGTCTGACCTTGGGCTCAGGTTCCCAAAGGATCTGGGCAGCTAGTCAAAACCGTGTTGGACTTGCGTGGTCACAAGTGGCTGATACTGTATCAGGGTAGTATACTTTGAATGTGTTCTAAAAATGAGTTACAGTTAACCTGGAACTTTGGTACCAGCATAGCAGCGTTGCCAGGACTGTAATATATTTGTGGCCTCATTTTCAATTTTACAATTTCTTCCTCATTTCCTCAACTGGCATTGAATGCAAAATTCTCCAAGATTTTTGACAACATGACTGCAAAGTCTGGTAGATGTGAAGGCAGAGGGCTGGAGGTATGAAAGGATCCCTCCAGCTGCACTTGCAATCCTAGGGCATTTCACATAATAAGAAGGCACAGCAGTGGAAATACCATTCAACTGTAATGCAATAAACTCTAACTGAGGTGTAACAATGGTTTGGGGAATTCTACTCTTATTGGTATAAATCTGTAGATTCAGTGGGATTATTCTGATTCAAAATTGTGCAGTTTAGAAAAGCTATGGTCCTTCATTTTTTCAGAGCTCTGCTTGTCAGAGCACTTCAGATGAAATCACATCCTTGTTGAAGTCAATGGCAAAGCTCCCACTTATTTTGATGGTGTCAGATTTCACCCATTGCAAATTGCTGAACATTATAGAATTCAGTCAGATGTAATCAAAATATAAATGCAAATTGGTATCGTCTCATAATGTAGCAAATACAGGGGGAGTATCTTGCTAGTGGTGGTGTGAAAGACACATCTGCGCATATTTTTAATGCACCTATGCTGTGATGAACTGATTTAGATATTATGTCATTATGATCACAGGGGAGATGTATTTGCACTGTCATTGACTGATTGCTTCTGCTTATTCCTTGTTATTTCATAGTAAGAAATCTAGGGATGATGATGGACAAGGCAGAAAAAAAATCCAGCTGTTTGTGCTGTGGTTTCAGATGCTAGTGACTTCTCCACAGCTTGGATGTCAGATGCACTGCTGAATGGTGAGAGGCAGTGGAGTTTCATTCTTTGAGAAACCAAGGGAGAGGAGAAAGAGTACCTATCCATTATCAGGGAGTTACTGTGATGGTAAAATTACTGAGTGTTGATTAGGTTCTGGCTGGTTCAGAGCACTGTGTAGATCTTCCTAAATCAGCTGTTATATTGGATAACATTTGGAGGTAATTTCTTAAAATATAGGAAATACATCCCAGAAGCTTTTGAAAACTCAACCTGATTTAAACAAATGCTTTCCAGAGAAAAATTTCTCAGGACAACATCAGACTGCTGATGATGGAATTTAGGTTATTTACTTGGTACAATCAGTCAATTCATGGATTAAACTGTTTTTGAACCTTTAAGATAACTTAAAGGTAACTTAAGATAACTTAAAAACCAGAACTGCTATTTTAAAACTCAGCCTTTAAAAACATTGAGGGGGAAGATTACCTCTTCCAAGTTATCTGAGTCAGCCTGGGAGCCTTTGTTATCCAACATGATTCATTTTAGGGAATGCAGCTTGTGAATCAGGATGGGGCTAGGGTGTTGAAGCAGGGGAAAAGTATCCCAATTTATCTTCCAAGCAATTTGAACTTGAGAGCTGGTTCTTTCCTCTCTTTCCCTGCTAATATAATGGGACATAGCAGTGGATGAAAAGTATGAATAAGGTGGAGTGGCAGAGATGGAGACAAGCTTAACAGTGATGAGGGAGTTTTGGAAATGGTTGTGTGGAGTTGCATGACTGTCAAGTATTGTAAGAAAATGGGATCAGCATGTTTCTTCAGTGTGAACCAGTAGGCCTATACAGGTTAGGAGGAGGAACACAGGTGGAGTTTGAAGGCACTTCTGGATAAAATGAGCTACGTATTTGTGGTCTGTTATTTAGAAAGCTTTGATTAACAGCTCTCTGTGAGATTTCAGAGTCTGTTCAGCATTTCTGTCACCAAGTATTGTGGGAATTAGGAGAATGTTCCTGCTGTTAAGGCAGCCGTAAAAGCATACGTAAAGTAAGTATTTCTGGTAGCATGGTGAGTCTCCTCACCTAGGGCTTTGAATTAAAATTTCTCTATGAATGTGTACTGTGGTCAAAGGAGAAAAGTCTGTAAGACTTTTGAGAAAGAGCTAATACATCATGCTGATGCCTGTGATATGAGATTCCTTTTGTGCTGTATCACCATGACTAGAGGTGTTTCCTTCCTTTGTAGTGGTGGTTGGAAGCGAACCAGGGGACACGAGCTTATGTCTCATTTCTGTAATGTAAATTATAAGTGCTACTGTGGGGCTTTTAATAGTTAACTGCTTAGATGTCAACATACTAAGCTGTCGGGTGTCCCCTAGGTGTTGTAAATTACCCTAATAATAAATTTAATAGGAGTGTATTTCATAGGAGTGTACCTACACCAGCAGGATGGCGAGTAAGGAGGAGGAAGAAAAGCAAGGCAGTGATTTTTTTTTTTTTTTTTTTTTTTTTTTTTTTTTTTTTGCCTGGGCTTCTAATAAAACTTGTGTAATTGAACATGTACTAAATGAGACCAGCCTTTAATGAGAGTAGATGAGCAGAATGACAATTGAGGCTATACACTTAAAGCTTAAAACCAGGAATGAGGGCAGTAAACATACTTTGTATTAGGTATCCAGATAACAGGAAGTTTAAGACTTAATAAAAATGAGCAATGTTCTTTCTTTGGGAACACAAAAAAGAATGGTCTTGATTCTTGTAGCATTGTATTGTGTCCTTTTTGTCCTTAACCAGCTGCAGCAGAGACTTGAAGTTCAGTATGTATTGACTTAGAGCATATGCTGAAGTCTGAACTACTTGGGTTTCAAAACTTCAGTTGTTGGGAACAGCATACGAATCTGGGTTAAGCTATCTGTTCTTGAAAAGTTACTTCTGCAGAGCGGTCGCACTTCTAATTCTAACATATTAAACTTTGAGGTGTTTAAAAATCCATGCATCCCTACCACTGAGCAGCTTGTTGGAAGAGCAAGGGTATAACTTATTACGGAGCTCTGATTGCCTTTAGAATAGCATTGCCTATGTCCATTAATCTCAGTAACTTTATATACACATAATATATTGATAAATGTTAATGAACTAACTTAATGCCAATAAAAGCAGGAAATGAGGGTGTAGGAGTTCAAAGTGTAGCACTCTAGCCTTCAGTCTTTCTGAATCTTTGGTTTATTTGTTTTCTTAGTGGCTTTTTTTTTTAAGTCCTCCCCTCTCCTGCATTGCAGCAGACTGTACGCAAAAGCACACATTGTGCCCAGATTCTAAACTAGCTATTCACACATCAGAGGATGAAAAATATCCTCAGACTGGCCAGTGCACAAATGTTTTGATATTCTGATCTCTTTTGCCAATTTGTGCTGTTCTTTGGGCACCTTCTGTGCGTGTTGCTCGTTGCACCACTACTTCAGCCAACAGCCGGTGCCTGCCCTGCCCCTGTTGGCAACGGCTGATTGAGTTGTCTCAGAGCATGCCAATCACTTATTCCTTTATTTAAAAGTCAGCTGGTAGCTTAACAGGTTTTCCACTGGGAGTTAGAGCATGCTAAGTTGAATGGTCTTATTTGGAGGCTCTCAGAATACTTATGATCAGTAAAATCAGCAGCAAGCACTTTCAAATTGCTGCTGAGGCAAACTTTGCTTCTGGTACCTGCCCAGCCCTGTGAAACCCAGTAGAGTTCTGTAGCTGGAACTCTGAGAAAAATGCAGCCTGGTAAGGTATTAAGGTTTCCAAGTATTTCAATTAAAACTTAAACCTGAACTCTGCAACACATCAAATGGACAGCGGAGAAACAGAGCAACAGAAATCAATATGAAAAATAGTTCATGCTAATGGCATTTAACAGTCCTGCCCTGCAGTGTGTTCCCATTCGGGGACAAAGCAAGTGTATTGGCTATTGAAATCTTACATTAAGTGTGAAATGAAGAATGTGTGCTGGAGGGCATCAATATAAATCTCCTAATAAATTTTTAAGTTTTTTCCCCTCCTAATTAAAGCAAACAAAGCTTATGGTGATCCTCATGGGATTTTGCTTTAGAAAGGAGGAAAATGAGCTGAATCTGGATTCTGTATATTGAAGGCTCATTCTAATAAATCAGAACGCAAAGATCTTGTGATAGGAAAGTATTTTCTGCATTCACCCAATTAAATGTTAGAAGCTGGATAATGGAATAATTGTAGTCAGTCAATTGCTACAAAGTCATAATAGCTTGAGTACAACTAAGACTCCAAGGCAGTAAAATGCCAGTGGTAAAATAATAAAACCATTATTTCAATAATAATCTCAAGTTAATTAGAATAAGGCAGTGCCACATATTTTTAATACTAGACAAAAACAATTAGCATAGCACTTAGTAACAACAATATCCTTATTATCTGAGAGACAAAATAGGATTAATACAACAGGAAAGCATTGTAACCATATGTCAACATAAGAACACAGAGGGAAAAATAACTTTGTCAATAGCCCAAGCCCAGCAAAAATGATGGAAACTTCCGCCTCCAAGGAAAGGGAAAACTTGGTTGTAGCAGATGTATGGTTGAGTTTCTTAATATGAATGTGGTCTTTTCCCTGTGCCAAATGTTTATTTGTGTGGATTCATTCTTCACAAAATGTCTTGAGTCCGTTCTGATTATTCCTCCCTCTTTTTTTTCTTGGCAAGATTGAGACATGATATAACCCCACATGCCTGCCTGAGTACAAAATAACTAAAAGTTAAGGCTAGAGGGATTATTTAAATTATGGTCTGACCTCCTGCAAAGCACAGACCAGAGAATTCTGCCCTGTTACTCCCATATTATCAGGCTGACATTTGAAGCAGATGAATTGTAGATGCCTCAAGTTTCAGGACTGCTTTACAGCATGTGGTGGTCAGTATTCTGACCCCATCACTTCTTAATGATAGTGTGAAAAACTGCAGTATATTTTGTTGCAGTTGCCCTGATAGAGATCTGGAAGGCTGAGAATACATTTAGCGTTCAAACTAAGCCTCATCCTGTGGCTACAGCAAGCTTTCTATGGGGACATGTGAATACCATCTTTTTACTTGCAGAGAACGGTTAAGAACAAAATGCTGATTTTTTGTTCTAAAACTCTTTATAGTTGCTTTTAAGATGATCTACTGAATGTTATGGCATTTTCACTTTGGAGCTTTTGTCCTCTGTGGGCTCTTGGATAGTTTTTATGTTCTCAGGATTTGAGGAGGAGCAAACAATCTTCTATCTACCCTCAGCTGCACCGTTACTCGTATGGAAAATGGGGTATTTGTTTCCATGAGGGAAGATAGCAACTATCAGTAGTGTTTGTAGAAGTTCAAGTCCTCTAAGCTTCACTGCCTCTGGCCAAGAGGTTGGTCAGGCCGTCTCCTCACTCTCTTGAAATCTTAGAAAGGATCCAAAGTGTTTGCTTAATTATGTCCAGGCCCAATCTTGCAGGATAGGATAGTTTGCAGTGCACTTTCTTTTTTTGCTGTTCTGCTGAAATCTGTTACTTGGTTTTTTTTTCTGGAATAGCAGAGAGGAGAGGCTTTCTGCTTGTGCTGCCTGACCCTGTGCAGCAAAGGCAATGGTGAAGGCCCTACTGGCATCAAAATGGGGAAGGTGCACTTGGCTTACCTGCTTAGACACCCAACAAATGTAGATCAACACTATTTATTACCAAACATAGCAATGAAGCCATCTCATGGTAAAGCCTGTTAGCTGGGTGGGTGGGCCTGGGCTGAGTTGGGAATGGGGAGCTAAATAGGAAATGCCTTCAAGACTTGTAGTGTAGAAAAGGGATGGGGAAGGGGCATAGGGAAATGGAAAACTGGTCTTGTAACTTTTGAGCTACTACTCATCATGGTGTAAGTCAGGAGTGTTGGATGTCTGTGACCTAGCTCCAAAAGGTGGCTTTTGAAAATTAGTTCTTCCTTGAAAATGTTATTCTTTTTCCTTTCTCTATATATGTTTCACAGAGAAATACACATGCTTGCATTCTGGTGGATTCGCTCATTAATATTGGTAAAGGAAAGGCAGTGGTTTTGGAGAAACTTGGCTGGTCAGGGAAATACCAAGCATTCCTGCATAGCTACTGATATCTGGATTATAATATCTGCCACGCTGCAATAATGTTTTGCAATTTAAGCCCCAAGACATAAATTCAGGAACTGCAGCATAGTCAATAAACTAAAAAATTGCTTGGTGTGGATAATTATGGCACTGATCTTGCATTACGTTTTAACCTACATGAGACCCTGCTGAGTTGACAATGCTAGTTAGTTCCTTTTCTTGTAATGCATGTTCCACTGCCTTGGTCGAGCATACTGGCCAAAAAAAAAGGCTGTGGATCTGTTCCACTGTATCTATTCCTATTTTACAGTACAGCTATTTGATAACCACTAACTAGTTTGTATTCTGAAAAATCTTTGAGATGCACTGTAGGAGGAAATGCTATAAAAGCATACCTTTAGATTATTAGAATGATATCTTAGCATTTTATGCCTTTTTATTATCATTTATGTCTTTGCTGTGAGTTGTGCATTCCTCTTGGGTTCTGCCAGTGGGAAGAACAGCTGACATTTTGTTGGGGAGTGTGGGGTAGTGGAGAAGGCTAGAAAACTTCCTCAGTCTCTGTCATGACAGTCTCCTATTTAATCTAGATCAAGTAAGAATCCTAATGAGATGTGTCCTATGATTAATTTGTAGCATTTTTGCCTCCTGTTAATTATAACCTGCTGTCTGGGGAATTGGTAAGAGAGGGCAAAGTCTCACATAAACTCAAACATTTGAAAGAATCAAAATATATAAGCTAATTCCCACAAACCTATCTTAAAGAGAGAGGCATCTCTCGAAGGCCCTTTACACGATGGGAAAGCTCTTATTTTCAGGAACATACTAATGTCTGTGTGTTGCTTGAGATTTTCATGACGCTGTCAGCTGCTGCAGACATATGGCTCCAATTGATTTGTCCTGACAATAACAGTTACCAGCTCTCATTTCTCCACACTCTGAATGAGGCACATCTGTTATAAATTTGTTGACCGTCAAGGACCAGTAAAGACCTATCTGAAAAACATCCCTCTTTTTTCTGGTACTTCCCTCGCCCTCCCCTCCTCCTCTCAAGTGTGGTTGTGGGCTGCTGTCCAAGACCATGGCTATTTAAAGGTCATTTCCATGGTATGGTATATACCATAGATGTTGTTTGTTTTTGTTTTGGTTTTGTTCTGTTTTGTTTTGTGTTTTCCAAGAATTTATTACTGTGCCTAAACCATTCCTGAGCACTCTTGCTCAGAATTCCGGGAATTCTCAGTTGTTCAGAAAGAGTTTTGGGAGCTGCTTTGGTTTCTTCTTGGAGACAGCAGTTCTGCCCCTTAGTCCCATATCTGGCTATAGGTGATTATTTTAGTGTGTACTTTTTGCTTTTGAATCACTAACAGAGGTCTATTTGAGTATGGGATAGAAGATTCCTGCAAACTGTAGTGGAACCTTATAGAAGAAACAAAAGGACATCTTTTACAATATGGCCGATATACTTAGAAATGCTTCTCCTGCATGTGTCTAAGTGTTACACAAGCACATGCAGCACAAGGGTTATCCTTGTGCCACCCAAATCTCCTTTGTTTCGTGTACATCTTCTATCAGTTTCTTCTGGGCTTGAATACCTGGATGCACTTTCTGACCTAGTGCAGTCTTTGAACTTCTGTCATCACCCTGTGCTTAACTTTTGAAGGACAAATCAGTGCAACTCCCTGAATGGAATAATCCACTGGTGGTCAAGTCTGATCCTGCTTTTTAATCCTGATTTGGCTGATAGCCATCAGATGATACTGAGTAATGATTTATTTTCTCTGCATCTCTGTTTTTCTCACGCTGACCACCTTTGCAAAATGCGGTGGCATCACAGAATCACAGAATTATTGAGGCTGGAATAGACCTCCAAGATCATCAAGTCCAGCCTATGACCCAACACCACGGCATCAGCTAGACCATGTCACTGAGTGCCACATCCAATATTTCCTTAAACACCTCCCTGGGCAGTCCATTCCAGTGTCTAATTGCCCTTTCCTTGAGGAAGTGCTTCCTAACAGCCAATGTTGCACAGGGCTATGTAAGAACAGTTTTATCTAGCTGTGATAGAAACCCACCATGACTTGGTGGGAGCAAGGGAATGAGCCCTTCTGCTTTGTGAGAAGTGTGAGCTGTGTGGAATATGGTGATGCTTAATCATTTCAGAAGTGTGGGCCAGGTCTCAGAGTGATGCCTTGGGGGTTCTGCTTTGCTGACCAAGCAGTAGAGTAAAACAAACTCTGTGGCCTTCTGCTACTAGTTCCCAGTCTGTAAGCTCCGATATGTTCCCATTGCTCTCATCCATCAGGGTCAGAAAATGTAAATATCTAACAGATATGGGAAGTTTACCTCTGTTGACACTGCAGCAAGACCTACCTGCTTTCCAGGTGGAAGCTGGAGTAAGATGGACAGGCTCTGCAGGTATTTTGCCTCTCCTTTGACTTGCTTGATTCATTGGAGGATGACTTCTGTTCCCTTGCTCTGCACTTCACCTGGCATAAGGATGGCTATAATAATGCAAAGCAATAGGCTCTACCTGTTTTCCTCCACTTCAGCAGGAAGAACATGTAACTTGGCTTACGAACTTTGCCCTTAGGCTATGCAAAGATGCAAGCTTTGGCTTTCTGGTATCTATGAGGCTTTAATGATGTTTAGTTTTGTGCTTTCTTTGATTTTCCTTTCCTGCTTCTCATTCAATAGCTGAAGCTGGGATTCATAACACTGCAAGGGAAATATTAATTTAAAAGAAAAATCCTTTTCCTCCACTTTAAATTAAATTTAAAATGAAGGAAGACATCTCTATTCCTCCCATGGTAACCTTTCTTTTGTTTTTAATACAATGTATTATATCATAAATAGAAATGTAATCTTATTAAAAGACATGCAGCAAGTGCTACTTTATTAGAAACTTTTTTAAAAGAATAATTCACCAAGTTGAAATATTAATGCAGCTGGCTGGAAATTGCAGATTTTTACTAGGGCATAGTCATTTTTTTAAAAAGCAAATTAAAGTAGATATATTTTAAAGAAGTCCAATTTCTGCTAGCACCATGCTTTTACTAGCATATTCCAGCGCCACTATATATTTTTAATTTGTTTTTAAAACTCCTTAATTGAAATTTTATTCAAAAGTAAATAAAAAATTCTGCCCCCTTTCGCCCATGTAATTGTGTTCTGTATTGGTTGTAAGGGTGGAGTAGGAACGAAATTATCTTAAGTCTCAATTTGACTGTCACTTGACTTTTATATACTACAAATAAATTTACAGTGACTTAAGGCCCTTGCCTGTGAATGACATAGTGTATGTGTAACACCTCGTACTTACCTAATTCTAAGGGGCATGAATGCAGTGTGCTGAATATCTCAGCTGCGTTAGCCTTCGGTGGCAATTAAGAACTTGCAGTGCTTTCAAGGATTTCTTTCCTCCCAACTTGACATATTCCTTACTGTGACCTGAGAAGCACCTTTTTCCTTTTTTCCTTTCCTTACACATAAAGTAATGAATAGTTATTGATTACATGCTGCTTAATGGGCTCTAATAAATTCACACTTACAATAAAATCTTCAAGTGAAGTGTTTCTAGATTAATCAGGGCTTGGTTCATTTGCAGTTAACGCTGCTCTGCTGCAGTGGAGTGGCTGAAAATTGCAAAAGCAGCCTCCTGCTCTATCTTTTTTGTTATTTTAATATTTAGACTTAAATGAGTGGGTTACTGATAAGGAAGTAATCGGTGCCATCACAAATTCATGAAGCGTACTCAGCAATAACTTTGGCAGTCCCTGGCCCTACGTGGAACACTGGTTTAAGTGATGCTTTTGTTACTATTTGATTTGTCCTGTGTTTGGGCTCGCTCCTCCTTTCCCTGTCTCCAATCTGTTATGACAGTGCTTCTCTGCAGTCTTGGCTTCATCTTGCCTGCCCTCTGCTCCAGCTACCTGGGGCCAGAAAAAGGCTGTTGTGCTCCTGTCCCAAAACATTTTATTTTTTTCAACTGCTGTGAGCAATGCTTTTGTCCTCCTGACCTGTCAGACCTGCTGCCTGAATGTGCTCTGCAAGCCAGACCTTTCTCAGCAGAGCTATGCTGTGTCTGGGCACCTCGGGTTCTTTCTGCGTGACATATCTAAGAAATAGTCCTCCTTCTCCATCCACATACCTCCCTAGGGTTTTTACTCTGAGAGCTTGAATAATCTTTACTGGTGGTGTGTCTATTTACAAAGCTGCTGGGAAGAAGCTTTGTTTGAGAAGACTGGTTTTCAAGCCTGTCACTTTGGGTCTGGGGCCTTTATTGCATCAACCTTCTTCCTGTTCCCAGTGGCTCAGTTTTGTCACATACATCCTTATTCCAGCTGGGACCGACTCAGGCCCATTGCTGCTATTCAGTTTTGAAGCTTCAGCCTCTGTGCCCCTTTTTCTGTGCGTTCTATGGGTTTTGGGGGTGAAAAATGAGGATTGTTTGCTGGGATTTTTGTGGATGTTGAATGGTTGGGTTTTGGACTTCCAAAATACTAGCAAGTTGTAGTATCAACCTTATTAGGATACTGGCTAGAGCCAGCTCTGCTGCAAGCTAAGCCTCTTGTGTTTTCTCGATGTTTCAGCAGATCTGCTTAAACTAACTTCTTATTCATGTTTGTATCATCTAGTTCCTCTCAGAGCAGAAATGAGGGATAGATTCCATGTGGGGAAAGATGGTCTTTGTATATGCTGTGATAACATCAATAGTATCAGTTGGCCAAATGTGCTCTACATCAGTCTTTATTTTCCTGCAGCTTTAAATCTAATCACATACAGTGGATGATATTTTACTAACTGTTGTTAACTTGTTTATAGCTATTTCAAGTCCTGTGTTCAAATCAGATTTGGTTGTCAGTTGGCAAGTAGCTTGAGTAATGCAGATGCCTCTTTGTAATACATCAGTTTGTTTATCGGAGAAAAATGCCATGTCAAGAATCCTTCCTGAAACTTTGATGCGTGTTTTTTGAAGAAGTCATGAAAGGATTTAAGTCTGAAGCTGAAAACCTGACTGGAACCGATTGCTTTGAGCTTCTTGTTTACAAAATACAAATTAGGGGGGGGTAAAGAAAAAGAAAGACAGTAACATGAATTTTTCTTAT
This sequence comes from Coracias cyanogaster, assembly GCA_033124195.1. Classification (NCBI taxonomy): domain Eukaryota; kingdom Metazoa; phylum Chordata; class Aves; order Coraciiformes; family Coraciidae; genus Coracias; species Coracias cyanogaster. Next base: position 168,155 of record JAVSBS010019619.1, on the reverse strand, counting down.
GAATAGTCTTACTTTTGATTTCTCTCGCAAAGACTGTGATGTTTATGGAGAATGTTAAAAAAGAATAACAATAAGAGCATATTAAATAATGAACAACTTTTTAAGGAAAAATAACTTTTGATAGTTTGTGCAGTATTGATGGAGGTACTTTATGGTTGTAAGATGCAGTGTTGCAGATCCCTGTCATGGGTACGATGAATGCTGTCACAGAAGCAGCATTGATATGCTGTCAATGTTTAATGCATTTGCTATATAAAACGTTGTTTCCTTATTATAATGTATTTTTAAGTTGTTCAGAGTAGGAGAGAATATCTGTTGTGATATTAATATCTCTCTTTTGTGGACAAACTAGAACATAGGATATTGGCATGAAGAAATCTTTTAAGCATTGTGTGAAAGGATGAATCTGTTTTTTAACACTGACACCGGCTATACAGGAGGCAGAATATTGTAACGGTTCACAGTCATAGCATAAGAAGCATAAAATATGGAAATATCAACTGTGGAACACATGCACATTCTTTGGAATTAACTTGCCTGTGGGGAGTTATTTTCCCTAGTAATTAAACTTTCTGTGGGTATTGAGGACCATTCTGGGGCTTTGAGTCAAGTGGGGACTAAGTACAAAGCTGTTTTATAATTAGACAGCCAAGCCAATCTGCTGGGGAAGTGAGAAACCTGCAGCAGTCAACAACCTTGCTTTCTGCAGGTGGGCTGAAATCTTTCTGAGGATTCTTATGATCCTTAAGAAAACAATTGCATTTGTCAGGCTGAAGGCTGTGTAGGAGATCTGTCTTCCATAGCTTAGTGCTTTTGTTGTTGTGTGGTTTGTGGTTTTTGTTTTTTTTTTTTAATTAAAGTGCTTGTAATAACTGTAGGATTAGTAACACTGGAAAGGGGGGAAAGTTGCAGAGTGGTCGAGACTGGAATAGGAAGGGAGCGGATTTCTGTGCCTGAACCTTCCTGCGAAGAGGTGCTCTGAGGGAAGTGAAAGCTTGGACATTCAATGTGCAACTCTCCAGCTTTCTTCTACCCCTGCCAGAGCTGACTTCTTTCCTGTTCACCTGGCAATACGGGACATGTTCAAGCTGGTCGGGAGGGCTGTATGCCTCTATGCTGTTGATCACTTATGCTATGGTCTCTATTCTCCACCAGAGCTATCTGCAGTGGCACTCAAGCAAAGCATGTGTTGCTCCAAGCACCTGTGTGCGTGGACCATCTCCTCTCAAACCTGCCCCTTGCTTAGAAGATGGTGTGCATTTGAGCTCACATCGTGCCAGCCACAAGGTGAAAGCATCCCTTTGTTCTTTATGGAGCTCTTCATCTCCTCCTCTTTCACTCTTGTGCTGTGAGAGCACTTCTTGTCTGAAGATCAACACTTCTGAGTGCTCTAAAATCTAACTCTTTATGAGGCTTGTTATGAAAATTGATGTGTGAAACAAGGAGGCACAGAGTGAAGTGTTTGAGACTTGAAAGGATATGAGCGTAAGCACACAAGGCAAGGCCAGGCAGGGCTGAGCAGCCCATGGCTGGGCTGTCCAGGCCAGCACAGAGTAGGGCACAAAGTTGGTGTTAAAAGATGTTTTGATTCATTATATGTTGTGTGTCATCCCTCATTGTTGCTCCCTTCCCTGCCCCAGGTCTTAGATTTTTGGTTAAAAATGGATTTTTTTTTTTTTTTTCTTTTTTGAGTAATGGACCTCAAACAGCATGTGGCACTGCAGTGACAATCTTGCCAAAGACTGAAACTGAGTTATTGCTTCCAGTATCTCTGTGCGTGTGCCCCAGGATAGCAATTGCCTTTTTCTGCAGTGGTATTGCAGCATGAACTTTCATCTAATTCATTATCCACCCTAATGCTCAAGTCTTTCTGCATTACTGCTTTCTAAACAGCAGTCTCTCACTTCATTCCTGTAGTGATTATTATTTCTTCCCAACTGCATAGCCTTACATCTATCTTCAGTGGAATGTCTCACTTACATCAGCCCATTTTGCTGAGCTTGCCAGACAGCTGAATATTTCTGAGGCATTCTTGCTTGCTTCTCCTCCTTTTGGTTTAGCATCATTTACATTTACTGAGGGTGGCATTAGCTCTGTCCTCCAGATGGTTAAATTGGTTGTATAGGAAAGAGCAGTGACCCTGTACCTTTTCAAACTGTGCCGTATGATTACAAAGTGTGCACCAATGCTGGCAGTTTTTATCTATTTACTTCATCTGAGCTCTATTACTGCTATTTTGTTCTTGCTGCCAAAGGCCTTAGTGCTCTTGCTCCCAGTAGTATGAAGTTTTGTGTCGAGATCGTTATTGCATTCTCTGGAGACAAATGACTAAGGAACCAAGTATTAATTTTGGACCGTAAACAGCACCAGACTCTCCTGCTGGGAAATTTACAGAAAAATTCTTGCCTGGGTGAAAAACCAATGGTGAATTGCAAAGCAAAGATGGAAGTTTAATTAATTTTACAGATCAGCTCTATAGCATTTAAAGTGTCTTTTCCCTTTGAACAGTGCAACTTACTTGGAAGGAAAGGAGAGAGTTCTCAAAATGGTAGGTCGTGTTTTTGGGGCATATATCCCTGAGTAACAGCTTGTTCAGTCAGCATTTAAAAAAAAAAAAATCTCTATTTATCTGTTTCCACTTCAGATTTATATTTTAGGAAATAAACGTGGATGAAAACCTTTGTTACAAAATCTGTATGTAATGCAAGCTGTCAGCATTAAAAACAAAACCAAAAACAACCCACCTCTGTTTTGTAGATCATAAGCCAAATTAAATATGTTTTTACACAAATAGAGATGAATGCTTGCTTGTTTGGTTCTACTCAGCTTTTAAGTTTGATCCTAAAATAGTTTTTGTGCATCTGGCTGGAATTGCTGTCACATGCTGGAGGCACTAAATCTGGCTACCTGAGTGCTACTGATCTGTTTCAGATCTGTTTCAGCACAGTGATACAAATCTCCAGGTATTTCTGCTGGATCCAGGGGAGCATGCTGGTTTATGCCCCTCTATCTTTCCTTTAGGAGATTGTGTGGGTATAGGTGGCGAGACCTGACTGCAAACTCAGAGAAACATCTCTCACAGTGGGACTGGAGCGTTCCTGCTTTCTTCTCTTAAATAGTTCTTTATTAAGCTTTCTACCTTCTGCATTAATTTGAGAGTCTGAACCAAATAACCAGGAAGAGATTGATGTGGCCTCACTTTATTTCCCACAGTCAATAAATTGTTAAATGGGCCAAAGGACACAGGTTAAAAAAAAAATGTGTAAAGAATAAGGGATTTTTATTAGCTGACAGAGTCCCTGTCTCTAAAGACTTTATAATGGGGCAAGTTTGATCTCATGCCATGCCGTGGGAGCAGTTCTGTTGGCTTCATGAAATGCCTCGCAATTCTCCACGTGAATGAGGTCAGCACTGAGCTCTGCATTTTCTGCTGAGGGTATCTGGGCTCGCTCCTCCTTTGGTGTTAGAGGCAGGTAGGTTTGAAGGGATGCCTTGGAGTGAGGTCTCCATGCAGTGTCAATCCTGAGCTCTGCCCCAGGAGAGATCTGGCATGCCCTTCTGAATAAGGGAGCCTCCCTCTGGGGGCTCTGCTTAAATTTAGCAGAGAGGGCCTTGGTTTGTAGATAGATGCTTGTCTTTACTGATATAACACAAAAGTGGCTTTAATGGGATGATGACATGAGTAAACGAAATTTTAGATAGAATACCTATGGGAAAGCATGAATGTGTCTCACAAGATGGCAGCCCAGGTGGACAGAAGCCATGTACAGAGCAGGTCCTCAACACAAGATCCTTGCTATGGTTATTTGCATAAGTCTAGTAAAAAGAGGGATCTTGGTAATTAAAAAAAAAATTTGTGACTTATGGGAATCTGTTCTGAAAATGTAATAGGGTTGTACTAGGACAAATGCTGGCACTGGATACAAGCAAATTATTTTCAGAGCAGAGAGGTGAAACTGGTGATTTTTGCATGAGTTTGTGTGTTTCGTGTGAGTATTACTGTGTTTAGAGAAATGAAAATTGTGTGATTTTTGCATTAAACAAGGAACTGAAGGTACAAAATACTCTAAGGTCACATTTATTTGGTATTCAGAAGCTGCTCTTCTAACACTGTGCATGCTGCAGCACCTGATTATGTGAGACTGAGAGTGGAACAGGTGGTTCCAACGTAAAACCCCTAAGGGTTAGGGACTTGCAATAAGGCAGGAACTGAAATAAGGCCTCCTTTTGCCATTGTTAATTCATCATACAAACAAGTCTCCATTATATGTGTGTGGTTTATACATTTCCCAGATAAACCGTGCTGTGAATGAAGAGACTAAGATGGCCCCTTCTCAGTGTGCATGTGCTGATGGTTTCAAGTCCCCTCTGTACAAACACACTGTGCTGCCTCTGGATTCCACCTTATTCCAAGCTTGACTTCAAGCTTGCCCTTTGGTAAATAGTGCAAAGATGTTGGGGCTGGCTGTGTGAGCAGTCATTTTGCCCTGATACCTGTGGTTTCATTGCCTTGGTTCACTCTGACCAGGCTACCCTAGATATTGGAGAATTTAGCTTATCTGTTTTCTCTCTAATATCTGCTGTGATTCAGTCAGCACTGGCTGAGAGGGCATCAGGTTTCCCATGGAAGTCAGCCTTGCTTATGATCCTCTGCTCTGAAGTTTTATTTTGGTTAGCATCACACATTGTTATGAATAAAATCCAGGGGTGACATGACCTGCTGAAGTACAGCATGGAGAGGTGATGAACAGGGATGAGGATTCCTCCTTTTAAGAAATGCAGATAATGATGGTTAACCGAAGTCTGAGGGACTGTGAGGGACACACAGACCAAGCGTTCTCAAGGTTACAGAATTTTCAGATGTTCCCCATTATTTTTCTGTCTGACTACCCAAATTAGAAATGTCTAAAAAGCGTCCGATTTTTAAGATATAATGTGCGTTATTTGTCTTTAAGGTATCTCAACCAGTCTGTTTGAAAAGTTTGTCTTAAAGGTAAGTGGAGTGTATTTTTGCATGCAGGCAACAGTTCAGTGAGATCAAGTTGTTACCTTGGGTTGGGATCAAATGCAGCTGGTTTTGATGTGTTTGCAGCTCTCAGTGAGGAATGTTTCTGAAGCTGGGGTCCTCAGCCTTCGTTTTTACAGTTATCACCATCGCACGCTGTTTGCAGTATGCCATGAACAGCAGCTCCTCCGTCCTGGAAGAGGAGTGCAGTTGTCTGTGGTTTTTTCCTGCTCAGAATTTCTGCATTGCCAGAGGAAAAGAGAACAGACTGGGGCTTTGTTCGTGACATGTTGCTCACACACGGGTAAATTTGAGCTCATGTACCGCGGTCTGAGAACCCTTGGTCTAAGGGTATTCCCCAAGTTCTTTACAGAGGCTTTGCTGCAAGCTACTGTCCTCCTGAAAGGGGTGGTGTTGCAGTTGGTTTAATTTGTGGGTTTTATATGGAGATGGAAATTGTTGGCACTGTTCGTTATCTGTCTGACTTTGCTTATTCCTAGCAGAAGCGCTGCAGGTAATGGATCTTGTCATAGTGGTCCAAATTTACCAGCTATGTTGTATCTTGTACAGCTGATGCTAACAGAGTGCAAACCATGAACATGCAAAATCAAGTCCTTTCTAGTTATCCAGCAGCATCTATCTCTTCCTGGCCTCCCAAGCTTCTTTTTCTGAGACCCCTTAATGGGACATTAATGCAAATTGAAGTTGCCTTACTGTCTTGCTAATGAGCTTTGCTCAACCTGCTTATAAAGACGGGCATGCTGTGAGAGAAGGATCCGTGGGAACTTGTGACTGAGTAGACTGGTTTGCTTTTCCTTGGGAGGGCATCGGCTCTGTTGGAGTGGCTGAGAGCACTGGGCTGCAGTGTGGTTGTGTGTCCTTGTTTGGGTTTGGCGTAAGGCTTGCAGTGGAGCAGGGGAATTTGCTGTCACCCTTAAACTCCATCCTTTGTAACGTAAGGAAAAAACTGCACTGAAAATCTGTTCTCTGTTGCTTGGCTTTATTAGCTCTAATGCTTTGGGGCTTGCATTGTGTTGATACATTGGAGTAATACAAAGTGCATTACACTTAACTCGCTGGCTTTGAACTCCACAGGTTACCAAGGGTTAATGCACCTAGTGACTGGTGTAGTCATGTTTGGGATAAGGGCTTTTAATTCTGCTACTTAATTTAATCCCCACAGTTTGACAGCGCGTCCCCTGGACTATTTTTCATCTTCAAATCGCAGTCTGCTGGTTAGTTCCTGTAAAGGCCTGCTGTGCTTTGCATTTATGTTCTTGTTCTTAGGATTTGTGCTCTTACCACATCATCTGCCAGACACGTGAACAACAGAGAATGAATAGTGTGAAAAGTCCCCGGGTCACTTTTAGGAATGGACCTGTGGATTGTGTTCATACAGGAATTAAGGGGCTGCCTGGGTGACTGTCATCTGGGAAAGGGCTATGCGTCTCTTGGCGTGTATAGCATCTGGGTGTCTGTTATATCACTTAGTCACAGGAAACTTGTAACCCATATTTCATTAACAGAAAGCTGTGAAAATGGCATGCGCATTCATAGGGGAATAGGGTTTTTTTTTTTCTTTTATCTGATAATCAGAAGAAATCTCTCAGCATAATCAAAGGAAAAAGTCTCATTCAGAATATAATTTGTTGATGCTGTCTGACCACCATATGTGGTTTTAACTTTCATCCTTCTTTGGCAAGATATAAAATAATCTGCAAAATGTGGGAATCTGTGGCAGAAGAGTCTGTTTTAAAGTAAGAGACTATCAAAATGGATTAGTCGTGCCTGAAATATTTCTAGATTTATTTGCGGTCAGATGATGGTAAAATATTTAAGGCAAATAGCCTAGTTTTGTTTAGGAAGTAGTCCATGGCAGAGCCTAGGGAGATGAATTTAACTATTACTTATTTTAATTGTACAAAAATATTTTGTTTAATATTATAAATTTATTTCCTATCAGGCTTTTTTTCCTCCTCTTTCCCTTCTGGCCCGTTTGACATTTGTTCTAAGAAACTGCCCTGAAGCCTGAACTCTTTCCAGCAGAGCATGTGTTACTGTGCGTAGCAATGCAGGGTCTCCAGCTTACCTGCTCCTCCTTAGCATAGTCCAATTAAAAATACAGTAAATGCATCTAAATAAAGATGCTGTTTTTTTCAGTGAGGCTTGCTTGAGGCTTTAGGCTTGCAGATGGCGAAGAGTCTTGGCTCACTGATCTCCTAAACTCCATTTAAGAAATGATACAAAAGCCCTTCAGGTAATGTTTCGGTGCCCCCTCTCCCTTTTAAAATGGAGTGTTGTGCAGTCTTCAAGAAAACAATGCATTTCTTGTTTTTCAAGTTTCCTTTCTCTAGGCTTTGATTTGATAGAGCACTAATTGCTAGCATTCCTTATATTTTAGGGCTTTTTTGCTACACACAAACAAGATTATATTTTTAACCACCCCACCTGCTTTAAGTGTTTTCATAGTGTGACACTACTCCAGTAGTACCAACAAAGCCTGGCTTGTTTTCCAGCAGTAGCACCAGGTTGAGATACATCAGTGAAGAAGCGTGTCCATGTTCGGGACTAGGACTAAAACTGATATAACTGCTAGTATAGTCCGCAGTGGTAAGTCACAGAATGATTATGAGCTGGGCAATGTGTGTACCTTTGACTTTGTATGGTTTTAATTGGAACAGCTGAGAAGAGATTTGTGTGCAACCCTCATCTTCAAAGAAGGCTTAAATGAATCTGAGTTTGGCACACAATCTAGTTAATCTACCATCATAACTAATGATTTCACCATTCAGACATAAAGTATTGACCTTAAAGGATTTTCCTTACATAGCTGATGGCTTGATACCTTTTAAACACTAATGCTGAGGGCATAATCTCTCTGAATAGGATAATAGCTTTATATTTAAGGTAGATTGGGGATAAAATTTTGTGTTTTCATGTGAACTATGAATACCAGTAAGGTATTCAGGCAGGAATTACCTTATCGTACCTTTGAGGACACTTATCAAATAATTTTTATTGGAAAGTTAATACATTGAGACAGAGTGAATGGAAAGCTGATTGGAATGCTAAGGCATATCCCAGCATTGCATTGCTTTTGCTGTCCGCAGATATGCGGCATGGGTTGATTCATTTAGCGCATCATCTAAAATCATGTAGCGTTCAGTTCCGATTAAAATTATATGAAATTGTGTGTAAGAGATTTCTCCATGTTAGCTTTGAAGAATCCTCTATTCCTTGCAGAAGTCGTTCTGATGGGCACAGCACAACTCCATTGACTGCAGGTGTTACCCTTCATAGCCACCAATACTGCACCAGCAGCCAGAGGAGTTGCTTGGAATTTCATTTCATGCCTGTGTATATGAGTGTAAGATTGGTCCCCTTCTCTTTTAATCATGTATCTGCAAGTCTCAGATGATCTATTATGGTGTTCAGCACTGGCATGATGTGCCAAATGAAACCTTGCAGGGCAAGGGCTTCTGCCATCCCTTCTCTTTCTCCTTGCCTTCTGCTGGGTGTGTGCGCCTGTATTCCACCCCACCCCTCTATTTTGGCTACTCTTTTGAGCCTTCCTGGAGCATATTCCTGCCCCTCCTATTGTCCCGATTTCCACTTCCCCAACTTTTCCAGGGTTCCCAGAAGAGAGGAGCCTCCCCCGTGTTTGCTCTGTGCCGGACCAGCCTGTCTAATTGCTGGCTTTCCTCCAGCATCCAATTCTGCAGGAGTGGAGCAGGAAACCACTTGGCTGCTCTGTTCTTGAGCTGTTAACTGTCTCCCAGCTGAAAAAGACTGGTAGAAACCTGTAGCAATTGATGCTAATATCACTTAACTTTTAAAAATATTTTCTCCAGAACTTTTTTGGATGTTAGAAACACTGGAAGATGTCAGTTGGGTTTCAGTCACTTATTTGCATGTATAGCTTCTGAAACTATGAAGCATTTCACAAGAATGAATAAATGTACTCTAATGGCTGGAGCTGAACAAAATATTTTTAGCTGTATGTATTTTCAGTGAAAGAAGCTGATTCAGCAACACTGGGAAGCCTGTTAAATTTTCATTGGAGGTGTCAAGTTGTTTTGGTTGGAAGGTACATCCTCAGTGCACTTCCCTCCAAGAAAAAAAAATCTAGAAAAAGTAGTGACTCTGCCTGTAACATAAGATGGTTTTTATATATGAAGCACCTACTTTGTTGTGAATAATTTGACTTTGAATGCTTTGGCACTTCTAAACTTTTATCTGAAAAGCCACTGCATGCTCTGTTCTGTTCCTCGCATCTCTTCAGTTTGAGAGAGTCCATTGACCCCGGTTGACACCACAGAACAAAAGCACCATGAGATTGAGTCTGTGGTTTCCTGGTGGCTTTGCCAGTATAAGATATTGCCAACAGCAGCTATTTGTTCCCACAGTGGTTTTTTTTCTTGGAGTGCTTGCGTGGCCCGATGCAGAAGTGCATGGCTGTTCTGTGGACAGGCTGGGGAACAAGAGCCAGATTAGGGAAGAAGGTGGTATCGTGATTTTTGATAGAGACGTACGGTTACCCTTCCAGTTCACAGCACAGCCAGAGATCTTGACCTGTCATTGTTTTCCCAGTTTCTGCAGCTATCCAGTAAACATATCTCTTCCAAACTGCTAATGACCACTGAATCACTCTATGTTTCTAAGGGGACTACTGACATTAATGTTGGGCTGAATAGCAGTGGTGCAGGATTTTTAGAACAGGATGTTCCAACTTCCTTTTTTTGCAGTCCTGCAGAATAGGGTTAGCGATGTAACTAGCAAGTTCCTTCCCACAGTCATCCTGGCAAATAATTCTGCTCCCTTCTTGGTTTATAACACTCTTTTTGGTGGAAATAAATTTGTTTACAGCATGGCTCTTCACCACTTACAAGTGTAGAGAAATGTACAGATCTACTAAGTATCTGTGCAGAAAACTAAAACTGCATATTTCCACAAGAATGTCAGGTTTTTAATTGCATAAATAAGATGCTGACTGAAGCAAATGTTCAATTTCACATTAAAGTTAGGCATTCATAAAGGCTTGGATTTGCATAATTTAATTTTCTGCACAGAGGATACTGAAAATCAATGGTATGCTTCATAGCCATACCATGGTTGCCATGTGGCTTTTTGATGGTTCAAGCTAGGAGTACAAAGGGTTTTGCAACTTCAGATGTTTTGCACTGACTCAGAATCTTTTTACCTTCAACAAATACAGATAATTTAGACATAATTTCTTTCTTCTGATGGTAAGGCACACAGAAGGGCTCACTGACCAGAAGTCTGCAGGAATACCTTAGATGAGGCAGGGTGAAATCTTTCTTCTACCTGTGGGAATCAGTTTTTCTGGCTGACAAAAGCTCCACAACTATTTGCCTCCTCTATGTGGAAGATGCCCAGGAGAAAGCTGCTGTTGTCTTTCATTTTGTAATAGGGAGGGACTAGGTGTATTTCTCAGCATCTGCAATTTTCTTTAGAGTGAGTAATTGGGCTATTTTTTTCTGATAGCCTTTCCAGCCATCTACCTATGTTATTTCTGTGTTCTTGTCCTTGGGATTTTCGTGATCTCCAATCTTTTCTCCATTTGTTTTTGTGCAGTTTTTTGTTTGGTTGGTTTTGGTGGGTTTTTTTTGTTTGTTTGGTTGGTTTCAGGTTTGGGGTTTTTTGCCAAGATGGTTTGGATCTCCACATCCCTTACCTGCTCTTTCCTGTTGAAATGAGTGCCTGTTGGCTCCCAACCAGGTAGACATATTAGGGGAAATCAGAAGAGGAAAATAAGGTATGAGATATAGTGCTGCCTACAAATACTGATAGCACGATGTGTTCCAGTGTTTTGAGTTCGCAGCCTGGAGTGAATTAGCATTTAGAAAGTTGCCAAGAAATCTGGAAAGCTCATTCAAATTGGAGGCCCATAATAAATTGCACAATTAGTACCTTTACTCACATAAGAGAAAATTTGGCAGGGGCTAACCTGAAAGGCCTTTCCTGAGATTGCATGACTTTTCCTACCACTTCAGGATTCCAAAGTCTGCAGAAACGCCTGATGCACCTTGCAGAGTTAAGATTGGCTGTAGAGCTGTTTCGCATACATAGACAGCCCTCAGACACCGCATGCTCTCTGCTGCTGTGGTGCAAAGAGGGTGTTGCCCTGAAGCTTTTCTGAAGGGAAAGAAAGCCAAATTCCGAGTTACCGGTGCTTGATGTTCAATAAGGTCCTGTTACAAGCTTTGTTTCAGCCCAGCTGTAATTATCCTAGGAACAGAAGGGAATGCAGTGACTGTATAGTGCTTCACACATTTGGGGTTTTTTTTAAGTTTTAGTTGAATTATTCAGCTAGCTTCTTACTGATCAAATAAGTGGTTTGGGATCAACTGGACATCAGCTTCCATAGAGCGATTTGGTTGTCCTTCACGTTCCTTGTCTGCAGATGTCAGGGTTTTTGTGTTTGTGTGTGTTTGTTATAGCACAGAACTCTTGGCTGTGGTGCTCTGAGAAAGATAGTTGAATTTAGTAGACTTTTTGTTGACACTTAGGAATTCACACACCTCCAGTTTGATTCAGAAACAGTAAGCAAAATTTGCACATAAAACCCCCAAACAACGCATGTCCTCATGGAAGCTATGCATTCCTTCACAAGGAAAAAAAGACTATCGAGGTATAAAAGAAGAATCCTGGGATGTAGCATAGGATGTGTTCTTTTCTGATTTGGCTGATGAATTCAATTCCTTCTAGCTTGTGAAGTTTTCCAAAGATTTCTTCATTAGTGGCATTTCCCTCTCATGTCATAAGGCGTTGGTATTGCACGCTGGGTATGTTATCGGACATATGGAACCCTCCTCTGGCTAGAAGGCAGTGCTACGTATCTGCCTTGCTTGAGTGCATTGTATGAGGCGACGTTTCTCAAGCCTTGCTTGTGTTGAGATCACTTGTCCCCACTGCGCTGTGGGCTCAGGTCTGCAGGCTGTACATGAAGGAGATTCAGTCCTGAATGAAACTGTTCTATGGGGGCTTTTCAGATGTAGTTTAAAATAGGTGCAGTTGAAACCAAGATACCGCTGTACCAGCATATTCCCCATGCTTGCATATGTATTGTTTTAAGGATTTTGATAATTTGTTGTTGAATTTACAATTTTCAGCCTGGTACTCGCTAGCAAAGTAAGCTATCATGTGGGTCTAGAAAGAGAAAGTTTGGTCATACATCATGGCGGATGTATTTTGTTTGCTTATTTATATCAAAATTTCCTTATGGAAATTACTAGTTATGCAGGCATGTGCCAGATCAGAATAATGGCATCACTGAGTCGGTCCCAGCTTCTGTGAATTATCTCTGGATGGTGGGTTTTCAGGGATGAATAACATGCCAGTTAAGTTGTTTGGTTTTTTTAGCAATGCCAAGTTTGTAGTCTCTGTTCAGCAAAGATTTAAGCTTCTCAGTGTAAACTCCAGGGAGTAAATACTGCTTTCCTAATGATTCCTGCTTCTTCTCTTCCCAGCTCTGACTGAAGGGTATGTTGGCTCTCTGCATGAAAACAGACATGGTAGTTCCGTGCAGATACGGAGGCGAAAGGCTTCGGGGGATCCTTACTGGGCGTACTCGGGTGAGTTGAACTTCTTCTAGAGCACTGAAACATGAAATATCTCCGAAATGAAATTGTTTGTTTACTTTTTGTTATTACTGCACTCAGAAGTATTTTAAATAAGTTTTACAGTGTATTTTCTTCTGTGGACCTGCTTGCAAACTCCCTATACACACATCCTCTCCTTTCTCTCATTCCTGCAATTTACCTGTAGGATTTGCCTTATTGCTCTGCTCTTTCTCTCAAGTCTTTTGGTTTCTTAACACAACCTTAAAAAGGCATAGTCCCACAAACTTTTCTTTACTCTGTTCAATCAATACACTCCCAAGCTCACCAATCACTTGCTCTGTTGAGCCTCTGAGGAGACTGTAAGCATCCATACATACATCCAGATTAAAAAAAAAAAAAGAGGAATTTTACAATTGTTTATTTGTGTGCATGTATTTGTGGTAGCGTATAATGATGACAATGGGGCCTGTCAGTGCAGCATCACACCAGGATACGTCACGCTGAGAAGGTGGCATATTGGGAGGGTATTTTATTGTTTGTCCCACTGCTTTTATAAGCCTTAAGGAAAACCTGGTGTGTCTGCACAATTTTGAAATGCCACAGATCAAAATACACTTCAGAATGATGTCTTTGATATATGGTTTGATGGTTAGTTTAGGTCTGGAAAATTCCAGGTCTGTATCTGAAGTTGTTAAAAAACCCAACAACTTGAAACCATTTTTTTAGCTATGGAAAAATATTCTTAATATCTAGAAAGTTTTAATGAAGATTTCAACCATCATAATGAACTCACGCATGCTTTTTTGGAAGATCTGAGATGCATTTCAAACATCTGGTGCTTGTCAAAGAGGAGTGTTGCACAGGCCTAGTTTTAGCTGAAAGAAGAAGATTACTTTCTAAGAAGTCTGAATATTGATACCAGATAGACAAATGTTAGGTTTTGGCTGCCAACTCCTCTCTTTTATACAGACGAAAAATTTCACTGGAAATCAATGATTATAGGGTAAGCTTAGAGTTTTTTCCATTAATAGACAAAATACCAGGTGTTGCAAGATTTCTCTGTTAGATCTGAAAATACAAACTATCTCATTTGCAAATGAGGTCACAGAAGTAAAGTAAACCCAAACATTTCAGTAATGTAGGACAAATTACACTTTTTGTTAAACTCTGAATTTATCAGGTGGACGAATATTGCCACAAAATATACTTCTATATTACAGCTTAAAAATAACTTTCTTTAGATTTTTAGCCCCCAGGTCTTTATAAAAAGAGTAGAAATAAGCAAATAGAGGAAAGACTGCTATGTTGGAGTGAATGGGCTGCTCCTATCTGCTGTCTTGTGTAAAACGTTACAAGTCAAGTGCCGCTTAGCGGGTTTATTTTGTTTCTGTTACTGAAAAATTTATTTGGAATATTCATTCCAGGTAGTTAAGTGAAAATGTTTTTAAAAGGGTAAAGCACTAGCAGAATTATTCTGTTGCTTGAGCAACAGAAAAAACAGTCCTAGTTTAAAAAAAAATCAAAACACAAAACAAAACCAAAACCACAACAAGGAGGAGGGGGGAGGGGAAAGAAACCAAAAGAAGCAACCCCCCCAACCCCAAAACAAACAAAACAACACCCCACTACACACCAGTTTGTGCATAGACATTTTTCTAATTCTATTTTTGTGATGGTGTTGTTCTTCCTTTATGAGTAATATCACCTGTTCACCCCTCAAAAAAAGCTTTTACCACCCATGAATCCTTTTAGATTTATGTCAAAATAAAATGTATAGTCCTGATGTGTAATTATACCTTTTGAGGTTTTGCATCCTTTTGTCTATTGATAAATCTCTTGCTTCTATGAGGAAAATAGCCAATCTGTTTTTCAGACAACAGGTAGTGACTTCTCAGCTGTCAATCATGTGCCATTCTACTTGATTAGTGCTATCTAATTAGAACCTTTTTGTCACTATTGCTGATAAAAGGAGTAAATTAGGAGATGGAAGAGGTGGAAATGATATATTTACCAGCACTTGTCAAGAAACCAGAAGAGGATATAATATCATTTTTTCCGCATGCTTTGTTAGGCCACTGTTTGAACAGGGTGGCTTGAAATGTCACTCCAGGGGTATGTGGTTTGGGACCAAGTATTCCAGCTGCAGAACCTGGGTCTTCGCTGAAGGTTTCATGGCATGAAATTCAAGTGTGAGCAAACAGCCTAGGTTCTGCCTGCCCCAGCTGTACGGCTTGTGCATATCTGCATCTGAGCAAGCCCATCCTGGCAGTGGATGAGATCTGCTGTCCTCTAGACCCATGTTGTGGGCTCTGCAGGGAGGAGCAGCTCTGCCCCACCGAGCCCCACGTAGGGTGCCTGGGAGCAGGACAGGCAGGGCCACGTGCCAGGTGTGGATGCCGGGTTGCAGGCAATGATTTGGGTTGTGTCTGAGGGAAAAGGCAAGTAGAAACTTGGGAAAGATGGCGTTATTTCTAAAGGAATTCTCCAGGTTTGATGCTGTGTCCTACAGGAGTCTTGGTGTTGCCAGCGTCTCCCAGAGAAAGGGAGAAAACTAAGATAAGCAGTTAGGTGGAGAAAGGAGCCCATGCTCTGTTAGGAATTGGACATTTCTGCAGGCTGCTGCCTTGTCATGGCTTTCTATATGTATGAATTCCTCTCTTTTTCCTCCCCGTACTTGTTTCCTTCCAACTCACTGTGGGATTTTCAGCCAGTTCAGCCTCTCTTATCTCATGTCTTCTGTCCATATTTGCTCACTGAGAGGACCAGAGGTAATGGAAATTCCTAGCTTCTGTGTTTAGGCTGAAGATGGGAATAAATGGAGGGTGGCAGAGTCCAGATGCCAGACAGATGTTTGTTTCTAGCTGAGCACAGTGAGGAAGGATGATCATGTTATCTGTTTTTTTTCCTTGCTTCCTCATTCCACAGAATATTTCCCAGGAACCCTGAGCAGGGCTTGGCTAAGCAGTTTATGTACTAACAGCGTTTGTCCTGCGGGTAGGATTTTGGACATGACTAGGAAGTTTACATCAAATAGGCCTACAGAGAGTGGAAACTTTACTCTGCAATAAGCAATTAGCCTGTGTCAATGGTTTCCAAGCTCTTTTACAGACATTATCTGGTAGGCTGCTTCCTTTCTCTATCCTCAAATGATTAGGCCAGCTCCCCTCTGGTTGGTTATACAACATCTGCTGGCCCAGCCCCAGCAATTATAGGCAGGGAAGAAAGTGATTCTGGACTGTACACTGGTGAATCTGAAGTTTCTTTTAAGAGAATTTGCCATCTGGAGTAAATAAGTCCAGGACAGCTTCTGCCAGCCACCAGTGGACACCCACCTGTTAAACCCCAGTATTGACCAGCATGCCCACGTCTCTACTGGGCCTACATTAGGCAGAACTATGACTCTATATTGATTTCAATTGAGCTGTACTGGTTTATAGCAGCAGAGGCTTCTCTATGTTTGTGGCTGTGTCTGCCTGCTTGTAGAGCTTTTGTATTTTTGGGCTTAAGTGTTCTGTAATAAATCCTGAGGTGAGGCTGGAGAGGTCTGAAAGCAGACACCCGGTTTTGGTTTTCTTGCCTGAGGATGGAAAAAGAGCACAGCCCTATTGCAGAGAGCCCTCAAGTCTTTATCTTCCACAGGACATATCTATCCTATACTGTGCTTTTGGAGTAATTTCTTTGTAGCCTGTAGGAAACCCTTCTGCTGCTCCATGCTCTTATCCAGGAGCTCATTTAAACTCTGGAGATCAGGAATTTTCCTAGTTTCATGAATGATCTGTAGTATTACCATGTACTGCCTGGTAATATTGCTTCTCTCAGGCACAAGAGTTTAGAGTGGATAAACTTCAATTATTGATCAGGAGTCAGACAACCCTGGGGTTGGTAACCTGTATAAGGCACTTAGGTACCTAAATGTCCCTGTGACAGGACTGAATTTCAGTGCCCTCTGCTCTTACTGCCTGTACCCTGGACAGAGCTGCAGAGCCTGCAGCACAGAGCTGATTGTAAGGGAAAGGATTTTAAAGGCTTTTATTTATAAAATAAGCCTGTTGTCTACAGACACAGTTCTGACTATAACATTTATTCCAGTTCAGAAATAAAACCCGCAAAAATAAAGACTAGATAATTAAATGAAGAAGGCCCATTTTAAATGGGTTCTGTCAAAAAGACAGCAAAAAACACAATCAGCCTTTCAGAAGAAACTTCGTTAAGTCTGCGCTAGCAGCTCTTTAAACCAAATTCAGAAGTGAGCAAACACTGGAAACAGAAGACTAACTTGTCTTTAAATAGGAACTGCAAGACTGAACAGAGACTGAGATCTCCTGGATGTTCTTTCTAGGATTTTTCAGGAAGCTTAAACTACATTTCTAGGGGGATTTCTCTGCGCATGTATATTCATGTATGTTTTGGCAATGTATTTATTCCATGATCGTGTCTTGTAGTTTGCCAAAGACTTCGTAAATTGCAACTGGCCACATTGCTTGCAGCATAAAAGGAATGTGGAATAGGCACAGCCCAGTCAAAGCAAGCAGGAAATGTGGATCCTGAATGTGCTTCAGTTCAGTCTTTTCACAGTAATATTTTCTGTTTGAATCTGTCCATTCAATGGTTAGCCAAAATTATTTTTAGCACATCTGTATAATTGCCACAGAACTCAGCATGTTTCCAATACCCATAATAGTTACAGATAGTAGTTTAGGTGCCTTGCTATCAGTGTGGAAATATTTTTGTAAATATATAAGCTGTTTAAAAAAAAAAACAAACAACAACAAAACCACACAAAAACCAAAACTTGAAATCCTACAGAAATATGTAATTGAAATGTCTGCCAGATCCAGGGCTTTCTGACTGACCCTCCCTTGTGAAATGTGTGCCACTTCACAGAACATAATATTCCAGACATTTAAAGATGCCTCTCAGTGTCAAGTGCTGCATCTGTCAGTGATGAGAACAACTTGCTGGTGCCCTGAGCAGACCCTATTTTGCCTCGCAGTAGCCTGAAAAATGGGTAGTGAGAGGGTCAGAACATCACAAGGAGATGACGGTATGATATGCTGATGCAGGTGCTTGTCTTAAGTAGCTCTGAGTGGCCCATACCTACTCGTGTCTGTTTTTCTGAAAAACTAGTGTGGTGGGTTAACCTTGGCTGAGCGCCCACCAAGCCTCTCTATCACCCCCCCTTTCCTTCCCCTCCTTAGCA
>JAVSBS010019619.1:139054-150267 GCA_033124195.1 Coracias cyanogaster | reverse complement strand
TATCAACACCCTTCTAGCTCCCAGCACAAAAACACTGCAGCTGTGGGGAAAACCAGCCCAGCCAGACCCACTACAACTAGTATGTAAAATTAATGTGAGAATTATTGCACGAGGTTCTGAAAAATCGGAAGTGGCTATGGGGATATGTTGCTCTCTATTCTGTTACTCAAGCCAGGAAGACTTCTCTTGGAGTCTTCAAATGTAAGATATGATGTCTAATTATTGCCAATATTAGCACGTGTGATCAAATGGATATGGAATGGGAGGCTGCACTGTCCTGGGGCAGGATCTTGTAGGCGATGGTGCTTTTGTCGCTGGAGTTTCCCAGTTGAGCTGTGGTGCTGGCACTGGTGGGGCTAGTGTACCCTGCCCTCTTTATGTCTGTTCTGCTGATCAGCCTCAGGGTTACAAGCTGACTCATTCAAGGAATACTGTCTTTTAAGTAATCAAAACCATTTGGGCCTCTCAGAGAAGAAAAACACAGACACTGGCCAAGGATCTGTATGTGTTCTTGTTACTTGTTTATTTAGCTATAGCTTTGTAAAGAGAAACCTATGTAGAAAATGCATACAGTTGTTTTTTTTCTCTTTAATGTTACAGTGTATTCAAGGCATCTCTTTCCTTTTTGTACCTTTGATCTCTCATTTTCTGTGTGAAATTATCAGCACTACTTATGATGCTTCTGTTTTTTGTGAGTGTCTTGACTGATGTTTTTTTTGTCTAAAATGTTGGATCCTTTTTTTCCAAGATTCAGTGCAACTACCATGAACATTAGTAGAAGTTAATAGAAGAAAAATAGGCTTCACAAGAGTAGGGATGACCCTGTGAGAGGGGAAAAGTGTCCATTAAGTATAGGAACTGTGACCATGCTGTCATGCGAGTGGATGCTATCACTGTGTGAATGCTTTGTCCTACAACTCTCAGGCAGTTATTGCTGTCCTTTAAGGTGCTATTATTTAAAATATAACCAGTGGTGAATAGAAGAATTGAGTGTTCTTCTTAGAAGCAATTGCTGGCATTAAAACAGGAAAGATCAGTAAAGGTTATTTCCTGGAAGAATAGCAAATGGTGTTAACTGTGATGAAATGTAACTTGGTGGTGTCCTTTGTAAATGTGTGAATTTCTCTTTCTTTGCTTAGATTGTTCTCATTAAATAAGCTGCTAATGTGAATTGGACAGGAAATAATCAGCACATAGTAAGGAAAGCATCAAGACTTATTGAACTGAGAGGTAACTAATGGCCTATTTGCCATGGTCGGTATTTCACTCTTTCTGTCTCTCAGAATAATAAATCTTGATATTGACCAAAACTCTGGCATACCCTGTGTTGGTTAGTGTTCCACTATAAGAGCACTCAGCTCCATTAAATGCAGCATGGTCAAAATGAGCAGGTTCTTGCTCTCTCCCTTCTTCACTTTTTTAAGATGACTTCCTAAAGAGGGATTAATCTGAGAGAGCTAAGTGAAGTATTCCCATTAATATCTGATCAGTAAACTGAGCTTTTAATATTTTTTCTGCATTAATCAGAAATGAATGATAGTTGTCATTGAACCCTGCTGCAACCAGCTGTGAGGCGTTCATTTCCATGTGCAATCTTATTAGAGTAACAGTTATTCCAGACGTCAGTGCTACACTCTTTCATAAGAGAAACATGGATAAGTATAGCTGAAAGTTTGCTGTTAGTGTCTAAGCATGAACCCTGATTTTTAAGGTCCGCAGCTAAAGCAAGTGGCATGCTGTTGCGTTTGCTCAAACAAACGGGAAATACCATCTGTATATTTTGATTGTTTGTATTCTGACGGTACTGGGTCATGAGTTCTCCTGTCCATGAGCTAGGCACTGTACACATGTGCCCTAGACACGTACTTGCCTGCAGAATCTGTATCAAAATGTGCACTTACTGGGAGGATGTCAAAGAGAATGCTTTTTATCTTTCCTTAGCTATGCTGCGTTGTGAAGTTACAAATACAAAAGATAGCAGTTTGTATTTATGAGAATGGAGAAAAAAAACAGCTTTCAAATTTCTGTCCCTGAGAACAGGATCTATTTTTTTCTAACCATAAGCTAGCGCGAATAAGGAATTCACAATCACATGTTTGTGTTGAGGACTTAACATTAGCAGTCTCTAAGGAGAGCCAGCCTTGCCAGAAGCAGTCCAAGTAGACTGTATCATTTTTACTAAACCATTTTGCTGGGGAACACAGCTCTGATTGAGAGTCTTGTCATTTACTTTGTTTGTCTATTGGCAAGTTCCTAAATAATCTGCTAAGAAAGCCTCAGATAGTAATTTAGTTTCTACTTAGACACAGACACGATTTCATTATTGAATACCATTAATACTGTTTACTTTCTGTTGTTGCCACCTTTTCTTGCATGCCACACTTAGTTTATTCCAAGTACTGTCATAGTTAATCCTGGTATCCAGTCTATAATGAAATGGTTGAATGAATTTTTAATTGTTGGACATGGTTATGGTTGAAATAGCCTTTTTTTTCTCTTTTTGGCAAGGTTCTTTCTGGAAGTTGTTTGTTTTTCATTACTTAAATACATTAAAGCAAATCTCTGATTTTGTGAATGCTCAGGATTTTTTTCTTTGCTATTTTTGGGTAGATGGGCCATTGACAGATTAACAGCTTTGAGAAGCTTAAATATAAGAGGTGGAAAGAACCAGACATTCCCTCATCTTTCTTTCATTCATGAAGGTTTTCCCTACCACAGCACAAAAGTATAAAGTAACTGCAATAGATGCTAGGTAAAATCTTCAGAGCTTCAGATACAGTTGTTCCAATACTACATCAAAGTATTTTTACTTAGCACTGCTGCAATCACAGCTCTGGCTTTCTATGCTGAGATGAGGAAGCACAAAGAGCTGCTTTTGCTGGGGAGGGGGGACCTCTCACTTCTTTAAACGTACTGTGCTTTTTGTTGCATTTTCTTTCAATGTGAACACTGGGACACTTGTAGAAAACCTCTGGAATGGCAACAACTAGTGCACTGTTTTATAAAACTGAAAGTATGCTGAAGTGCAACAAAAATTTGTCAACTTAGTTGATTTCTAAGCTTTGAAATAAGGGATAGTGTAAAATATTTCAAGCTCTTTAGACATAAAAATATGTGAAACACCTATATTTTAAATATACAAATGAAAGAATAGTTGGGTAGCAGCTGTGATACAAGCTCAGCAAATGGACTAGAGAATACACAGAAGGTTGGAGTCTGCTGTTGCCTTGAGGTTCTTGAATGATTGCGGTAATACATTGAACTTCCAATCTTGATATCATGTGTAACTGAATGCATATAGTAGAATAACAATGGGGAAAAAAGTATGTGAACAGCAAGGATACTGCAGTGAGAAACAAAGCAAGCAGGGAAGCTCTGAATAGCCTTGTAGTGTGTGGATTAAAAAAAAGTAGCTTGGCACAAACGTTACTCCAATAGTCCAAGCATGAAATAAGGAATGAATCAGAATTCTAGTTACAGGATATAAGCAGAGCCTTTTTATGAAAGGGCTGAGGAAGGCCAGTACTGTTCTTGATGCAGCAGATGTAGAGTTATTTCTTATTTTCGCAGTGTCGGATGGCTGTGTTGTGTCATTCATGCCAGTCACTGTTCATAAGATAATCTCTTTAGCATCTTTGCCCCTGGACTTGCCCCATCTCTTCCCCTTTCCCAGGAAGTGTCTCCATCTTGCAGAATGTGGCATTGAAGACTTACAGGTTTTAATTATTATGATCCTTGTAAAAGCAGCCCCTGCTTGCAAGAGGAGCACATCTGCTCCGCTGTGTTCCCTTGCAAAGGGAAGAGTGAGCAGAGGCAGTGCTGTGGTGGGCTGCTGGTAGGACACCTTGTCAGCTGCCAGCAGGGCAGTGTCTGCTGTGGGTGGGTAGAGGTGCTGTACATTTTTTCCTCTGTTGAATGTCACATGCCTATTATCTTTGTATGTTTGAGGCGTCCTTCGGTGCTGCAGTATGAATGCTTAGCAGTTGAGGGCATTCTAATTCTTGCGGTGTCTCTGAGGTAGAAGTGATTATATGGTGGGAACCAAAGGACGGGGCAGCGTAAGTAACTTCTCTGATATACACCATGCGGTGTTCAGTAGAGTTCGAAATTTAGCTCGAGTCCCAGTGCTGTGCACTGTTTCTTAGGCCGGGCATCCAACCTGATCAAATGCTAATTGAAGAGATCTTGGTTGCCTTGGAGACTGACTCTTCTTGGGAGAGACCATCTCAGTAGCCCAGGTGCTGTGAAGCTCCTGAGCTAACAGGAGGCCTTCCTGGAGGTGATCCAGCTGTGGAGCTTAATTCTTCCTTCAGCAGCAAAATGAATGTCTCCCTGTGCTGGTTGCTTTGTTGAAGCTCTTGATATCTTTGGTGCTCTTAGTTTTTTCTGGTGGGGTTGGAACAACGTTGGGCTTGAGTAAGAAGACATTCTTTTGGCTATAAATTATAAAGTTGTTTTTTTTTAAAGACTGCATGTGCCCAAAGAGTTGGATGGGCATACTTTTAATCATCAAATGAAATAAATATGAAATCCTGCAATGGAGTGCAGAGCTGTGCATATAAATTACATCTTTAAACAGCATTTGAATGATTTTTCTAGAAGGGTTTTTAACTCTTCTCTGAACTCTGAAGGGTCATCTCAGTAGCCTTCTTATCTGAGGGAGGCTGTTGGCACTGGAATGATTTATTGAAGAGGTATGTTGTTCTGTAATATATAAGCAATGTCAAGCCTTACTGAGAACCTGAGTATCAAGCTTCTGTTTTTGTAGAGCTGGGAAAGTAAGTGGGTTTAATTCGGTTGAACCCTGAATGAATGTTTTCTAAGTATGTGTTTCCACCCACTCCCATCTCTTAACATTGCCCTGTTGTGAGGTGAGTGGGACTGTGGTTGATAATGTTTTCAGGACAGTTAGTGAGATGACTGATCTCATTCATGAAGAATTAGGAGCCCTATGTTCCTGTTGCAGACATAAGAAATTGCCACTTGACCTAACTTAGTAAAAACTGGTGGGCCTTACTGACTCACCAAGTCCTTGGTTGAACCCTCAGTAGGGTGAGATACCTTTGAGACATATAATTACTTTAAAAATACTGAAGTGGACTGACTTGACCAGCAAGCAACTCTTCCACCAAAGCAGTCTTTGCTGCCATGAGTATTAGGCCTTCTGTCTTTCTCCATCTCAAAAAAACCTCCTGCCTGCTCTCTTCCAAACAGTTTAACCTAAGCCAGTATGTTGTACCTGTGGCTGAAGTAAACCCTTCCTCCCATACATTTCTCTTTGAATACAGTCATGCATGTGTGTTCCACACTGCTGTAGGATTACAGCCTTGCAGGCGTGTATGCAGATACACATCTATCCTAGCATAGCTGCTGTAAGGTAAGGCCATGTTGTGATCATGGTTGTAAAGACCATGAGGGCACGGGAAGACTGAGTGCTGTGTCTCAGGTTACCCAAATGTGTCTGAGCAGAGGGTGGAACTGGGGTCTCTGTAGCTGGCCCATACTGCTTTTTTTTACCTTGCTGTAATCAGAGCGTTCAGGCCAATGTCTAAGTTGTCCAGCTGCCAGAAAGCTCAGGAGGAGCTGTTTCACATGGGGTTCTTTATTTCTGACTTGCTTCCAAGACATTCTTAACTGTCTTGGTGTTTCAGTTTCCTCAGAAATGAACAAAAGAGGAAATGTCCCTGCAATTCAATGCCCAAAGGTGATGAATATTGGCATGTGGACAGCAGTTTCTGTTGATTTTCCAATGTGGACAGTGAAACAGATGTCTACTATCTCCTTCCCAACTTGCCTGTCATAAGCTCACAGCTAGAGCTGAGGTGATGAAGGTCTCTTAGGTGTTGATCATGTGCTTTTGCACTGTGCTGGATCAGGACCTTGCTGGAGTCAGTCTCATGTGCTTAGCTCCTGGATGAACAAACCAGTAAGTGGACACACTTAGAACGAAGAACTGAATGTTACACAATTTGCTTTGTGTTTGTGCGTGTATTTCTTAAGCATAAAGTAAGATTTACCCTGAGGTAACAACGGCAGTGAAGTCATGGAGAGTTTAGCACACTTCATGTTCAGTTTTACATGCAGTCTTTTCCTCCCAGGGTGTCTCAGGCTGCTGCTGAAGCTTTCTGGCCCCTTGGGGTACAAAAAGCCATTCTACAGGCCAGACGCTAGTCTGCTCCGAACCAGAGGTAACGGGAACTTTTCAGACAGATTCTAACTTGGAAGATTCTGTGGCGCTTCAGATCATGTTTTTAATGTATATTTCTGTGGCTGGAAGCTTCAAATTGAGACACTGCATGATACAGTATTATCATACACTGACCTGTGAGGAAGGGGGATTGCTACTTGAAGGTAAGTTTGCAGAGAGAATTGCGTGTGACTTTTGTAAGGAAGGGTTAAGTGTATGTAGTTCAGTTACTGTTTATATTGCATAAGGGCTCCCCAGATGTCTGCTGGACTTAATTGCTCTCAGTGCAAACACAGAAAAGTTACCTCTACCTCAGATTTGTACAAGCCATCTGAGAGATGGCTCGGTGTTAAATGCATGAACGGCTGAAGCAGGGTGTAATGAGGTGAGAACTATGAGCTGGAGAAGGTACTAAGAGCCTTCCATTTCCATGCTGTTAAAAATACCAGAACTGTGTGGTTCTATGCAGCTAAGCATTTAATATTCTTGTGAAGTCTCCAATACTTGAGAAGCTTTTTGTGGCCTTCAGTAGTTCTCCCTGCCACTGTTCCCTGTGGTTGACACTTGCAGTTCACAAAACTGGTGGCTATGCTGTATCTGTCAGATCTCCCACTTCTCTCAGATCTGGTCACATTTAGCCAATAGGTTAAAAAGTAGTGGGGGAGGGAAGAGGAATTGGTAGATCAGATGCAGTAGAAGGCTCAAATGCATAAGCTTGTTTTCTTAGGAAACTAGGCTAATCCATTATGGGCCCCTATTCAGAATTGCAAGCTCTCATGAGTAGCTTTTCACAGTACATGCCAGTTAAGTCCCGCTTCTGCAAGGAAGTCCCTGCAACTTCAGCAGATGGGGTCTTAAAACTGGAGAATGTCTGGGTGGTTCAAGTGATCAACATATTACTCACAATGCTGCCCTGTTGTGCTAAGTGAAGTAGAACTGTTCAGAGAAAACAGTCCAAGTCCCTGCAACATTTCTGTTTGAGGCCATCCATGGTCTTGATCATACATGCTAATGAAGGAGGTCTGCAAAGAAGCCCTTGGAAGAGCACATGGTAGACAACCATCTGTTAAGCATTAAAAGAAGACCTTAAATTAAGGGAGGTGATTGTGGTGTGGTGCCTGGACACGTGATTCCACATTGCATCTTATGATTCCTGTATGAACTGGAGTGCAGCATACAGTAAACATTTTCAACTTTTTCCCCTGAAGTACTATTGGAAACTGTAATAAAAAGTAACTGCTGGGAAAGTAGTTTTGCTGAGTTACGCTATTTTTGAAAATGCATAATACTCCATGGCTTTTAAGTGATACTGGGCATATTTAACATTCTTTGATGTTAATTTCCTGGCATATGGACATCTCAACTTATTAAAATAAATAAGTACTTTCAAATTTAATGAAATGATGGAGGAAATGGCCTTTTTTCACATTCATGTCCGCTTCACTGGATAATTTAGTGTTTTAAAATGTAAGTTCATATTAAAGTTTAAAATTCAAGTATTGGTTTTTGAAATTCTGTAATAAAAAGGTTTTGCTGTAGGAGAGATGTATGAATTAGTGCGCATGATAACACGATTAACAAAGTCTAGCTGGTGATTTCTTCTGTACAAAATGCTAGCTGTAAATCCTCCCACTAGGACCTACAGCGACATTCTGGTGGTAGGATCTTCTAGTACTAGTATAACTGTTTCTTTCCCGGGGCATTACTCTGTAGCCTGCCAGACTTGCCAATTGCCTGTATTCCAGATTGAAGGCATCTCAGTGGAAAAGTTCTCCTACACTTTTCACCTTTTCTTTTTTCCCCACATTTTCCTGTCTCTTGGAGCTTACCCTGTAAGCTCCTTGGGGCAGAGATGGTCATCTGTTTATGTTGGTTAGCCACAAGACCTTGTATCTTCTTTCATACCAGATTTGTATGTTTACTTCCAAGATGTGTGCATGCAGTGGGAAGGACTTCTTTATGACCTTAGGTGTTACTGTGTTATCAGTAAGTATAGAAAATGCACTTTGGTCCCTTCTTCTGAGCTCAGAGAGTATAAGAATTCCCTGAAGGATACGTAATGCTCAATTTAATTGACTGGGTATAAATATCTGAGTCCTGAATATTTAATGGAAATCATTGTGTTTGAATGTAGGGATGAGTAGATAATGGAAGTTTGTTCTGTTTCTTGAGAGACTGCTGATGTGCTGTGTTGAAGCCAAGGATGGTTTTATTTCATTTCAAGGCAGACTAGAATCTGAAGAACCTATTTTCAGGGAGAAAAATGGCAAGGGACCCAAATGAAAAACCTACTCAGCTGAAGCAGAGGTGACAAAGTTCACTGTGATTATATTGATTTTAAATTACTGTGTAGAGCTGGGACTAGCCAATGTCTAGTCCTGCTCATGATGAGAAGAAAGGAAGAAGGCATGAATACTCCTCTCTCCTTTGCTTCCAAACATTTTGTTTCAAGTGTGATAACTGAGAGCAGCCTCATCCTCCTGACATTCCCAACATGGAAAGGCAAGGGCGTTCTGGCATCCTCAGTGGAGCTGAAAGCGGATAAGAGACACAGTAAGACTGCAATGTGTTGTTTTCCTCAGCAGCCTACCCCTGTGGGCACTGGCTGCCTGAACCGGAGGAGCCTGAGTGCCCTGTTTGGTGTGTAACAGATGCCTCCAGTCTGTGTGTGCCCCCAGCTCTACGAGGGATGACATTAATAGGAAATAGAGCATGTCTGAGCTTGATGCATTTTTGGTGAAAAGTACTACAACTGCCAACACTAAAAATTACAGCTAAGCTGGAATTAATACCAATTAACAGCACCAATATTCATTTACTAGAAGTTTTGCAGAAAAGTCATTACTGTTTAACTTTTATGTAGCATGCGTTTGTTTCACTGTCAATGAGAAAGCTATTCAGTCAATAAGAGTTAATGCTTTATTTTAGACCATTCTTCTCTATTTCAGTATCTAGTGTGCCTTTGGGGAGCAAGAGCTAAAAGCAAATAAAGCTAATTGTGATAGAAATTTGATACGTTATTGTAATGAAACTCTTAGTTGCCACATGACTGAAAGAGCAGAGAAAAATGTCTTGTACCTGCACTAAATCCGGCAAAGTTGATGGGAGATGCAGTGTCTCCTTGTTTGGTGTGATGGAGAGAATGCCTGGGGCACTTGGGTAGGGAAGATGACTATTTCTGTTCCTTCCCCATGGTTTTTCAGCAGTCTGACAGAGTGTGCATGCTTGGGCTTATGCCAAGCAGAGATGCAGCCTCCAAGTGCGACTTTATTGCTACAGTCCTAGATGATTAATTTTGCCCCAAATTATATGGGCCTGATTAACCCAGAACACAGCAATAATGCTGTTTTAAAGATCTTTAGTCTATTTGTTACTTCTATTTCCAGTTGTGTGTCTTCACAAGGAAAACATTTCTTTCTTACCATCAAGTCTTCAGGTAGAGTCTGGACCATAAAAATCCCACTGAGCTCACAGTGCCTCGTGCATTTGTTACGTTTGACTTCATTGAGGGAATGTCTAAAATATCCTTACTTGTAACACTTCTGTAAGCCCAGAGATTATTGCCCCTTTCATCTTATGAGAGAAAAGAAAGCCATTATCTGTCTTGAGCCATCCAGAACCTTGATAAAGCTGAGACTAGAATCAAAATTGTGTTTCTAGATGTGCTTCATCCTTTTCAAGATGCAGGCTACTTCTGTACTGAAGCTGCAGAGCAGGCAGGAGGATGCTGCCTGCCTGTCTGTTGCATCTGTGGACATGGGGAGAGCTGGGGTGGTTCTGCAGGCAGGGCAGGGCTGCTTTCACATTCACAACTCTTAGCATTTTTTTTTTTTTATGAGATGTTAAAATATTTTTGGTGTGTGTTTGTTGTGGGGGGTTTTTTTGTTTGCTTTTAATTTTAAGCTCCAAAATACTTTGTAGCTCCTTTGTAGGAAATGCAGGTTACAATAATCTATCTATATTTTACAAATCACGGGATTTTAATACCTTTATCTAAAAGCATTCTTTGGGCACTGCTTGCCTCTTAGATACTCTGTTTGTTACATCAGTTTTGCATGATTCAGGTCTTTAAAAAATAAAAATAAAATCCTGATCTTCCTATTGTCCCTGGAAAAGCCTTGTACCCTTATCAACATCCTCTGGCTTGTCTAGGGAAAGCAAATACACCCCCTCATGCCAATGGTCATATATGGGAACAGTCTCCTTTTATTTCTGTAGGATCATGACTTCTGTGACCCCTTGCAGTGGAGTGTTTGCATGAATAAATAATATGATAATGTGCTGCTAGCTGAACTTGCCCATACTAGGAGAGCAGTCATCTTGTGAAGCTGGGAGCACCCGTTCAGATACTTGCACTTAAGCATTTTTGCCAAGTCTAGAAGAAGAAGAAAAAACAGGTATGAGAATCCTTTCTCGGTACAACATGTACAGTCACCTGTGTAGCCCCATCAGAAGGCTATGTCCTAATCGGAGGTTTCATATTTGGCAGAGACAGGTCAGGCTCCATGTAGGTCTCCTGGGCCTCATTGATGCCTTTTGAGATAAAGGTGCTTAGCAGAATCAGCTGAGGTGAGCTCTGTTTCCCAAGATGTAGCAGTTCTGCTTTTTGCTTCTTTTCAGACAAGGTCAGACTTCAGCTAGACTTGGGTCTCATTATCTGTTCTGGTTAATCCTAAATTTCCTTGCCTCCACACTTCTTTCTTCCTTGAATACCCATAACAAGGCAGAGCTCTCCAGCCAGGTACACTGCTTGATCTCTCCTGCAAACGCTTTTTTTGAATAATTGTGCCCTTTTTCCCCAGGACTCGCTTTCACAAAAGGATATATTGCTGACTTTTTAGACGCAAGATCCCATTATCTTGATGTGAGGACATTGTCTCCTTAAATGAAGGGAAAATTATTTTTAATCAATGCAACTATAAATGCCATTCCTCTGTGGTTTGAAACCCAAAGTGCTGGAAACAATCTCACAGTGTCCTGCCAGCCAGTGCCTCTGAGAGGTGTTTCTCAAATGAGCTACGTTCCT
>JAVSBS010019619.1:128440-139040 GCA_033124195.1 Coracias cyanogaster | reverse complement strand
AGAGTTCTAATCAAATCAAATAACATCATACTGTGAAATAAAATGTAAAATGTGAGATATATTTGAAACAAGAAACAAGTCACAATTAAGCTGTAATTAGGTTACTTTCACTTTTATTACCCCACTTGTTTTTAGAAACAGACACAGAACATTACGGCTGGGCTGTGGGACTGTGTCAAAATGTGCTTTAGGAGTATTTCACTCCCTCCACTGTGTGAAGGTGGGCGAAAACCCAAACCCCTGAGTTGAAACTCTGCATGGTTCATATGAAACTGTTAGGCTGTAGACGTAACACAGCACATGGATTGACCTGTCAGAAACTGGGTCCCTCTTCACTTATAAAATGGACAGATCAAGGAAGAAGCATCTTCTGCAGACAACTTCTATAAGCAGAATTTTATTTCATACCGACCTCCAGGACAATCAGACAAGGATTTTGATTTATGAGATAAGTTACCTTTAAAACACTGAAGGGAGGATTCAGGAGAAGGTTACGGTTTGATTAATTAGTGTTGATAGAATTGACACAGGTATACTGTAACATTGCTGTGGCAGATGGAAGTCACCGGATACAGCCAGTGAAAGCACGTTGTTTAGTTTTGTGCTCACCTTATCGTTTCTTGTTGTACAGATGACTCATGAACAAACTTGTATGAAAGTGAAATGAGGTTTTCTGTGTTTAATGCTCTGATAAAAAACTAAATATTGAAGTTTTTATATAGGAAATGCATTATAAATTAAGTTTGATAGTTTCTCTCCTATATTTGCTGATCTCTGTTGGGTTTTTTTTTTACTGAATATCGATGTTAAAGCAAATTGATGGAAAAGACGAATATGTATTTGACAGCACTAAAATAAGATGGTGAGTTTTGCCTTCAGTGGCTTAAGAAGATGTTGTCAAGACTTTAAGGTATGAATAAATTCTGCAGACTTAAAGCTTTTTTGCTTGTTTAATCCAAAATGATACCAGTATCTCCTACAGAAATGGATAATACAGAGAAAGTATAGGGCTTCATTTTCAGGGAGAGGAATTTGGATGAATAAATGCTACTGGAAGGGAGAATTTAGAAGAAATCTTAATAGAAATCTCCAATTAGTTGAATGCCTGGTTATCTGTGACAAGACATAATATTTACTGGAAGCTGCACGAGTACTTAAAAAGAAAAAGGTAAAATAAGATTAAAGTTTGTGTATTGTGTGTTGTAAAATGCAGGCAATCTTTGTAAGGCTTTATGACTTAAGTTTTTGAGAAAATATTGGGAGAAAGGTATTAGTGGAGTGTAATATTATGAAAATGGCAGTGTTTGGGTACCTTGTTAAAATCTGTGTCCAACAGTCATTTTATTACACTTGGCTCTAATTTGATAAGCAAGGCCTGCAGAATTGGGATCTTATATTTTTGTTAGCAAAGGTACCTCTGTGAAAACAGGGATAGATTTTCTTCCTGCTTTTTGGTGCATAAATAAGAGGAAGTTGAAACAAACTGAAAGCTACCTGGTAAATGGTATGAAGTGTGACCCCTAAACTGCTTTCATCAGATACTTCAAGTTTAAAAAACAATAATAATGAAATGCCAGAGGAAGTAATTTTATGAAAATGACAAATTCTTTTCCTAGTCCTAGAGATGACTTGAACTTGAATTGATTAGTCATGGGTGTGAGGATCAGGTGAAGTGGTATGAGGTCATTTGCAATTGCAGAGGGAATTTTAAAATGGAAAATGTTTACGTGGCTGAAAAGAAAAAAAATCTTGAATCTGAAAGCTACATGTGTAATGTGGTTCTTTATCCATCACTGACAGTTTTCCAGGTTATCTACAAAACATCTGTCAGTCCTCAAGTCCTCAGTATGAGTGTTTCCTCCTGTTCGTACTGTAGTACAAGGTTAATTTGAGGTTTCATCACCTCTTCTGAAGCCAGTTAGTATCAGATAGAAGCACACACCTGGGTATGGCATGTGCCATTGCTTTTGCATCTTGGGTTTTGTTTTTCAATAGGAGGTGGAGACTTGTGGTGATTTATGCGCTACAATCTTGATGGTAATATTTTCACCTGATGAAAATAGAGGACATCCAGACTTTGGAAGTATCCTGGTATGGCTGAGAACTGAAGTGGCAAAGGAGCGTTTAACACAAGTTAAATCAATTGCTGTAAGGCTAGAGGCATGAAATAAAGGACCACTGGAACAAAACTAGGGGATGGAAATAAACCTGAGCTGCCTCTTATTTTACTTTATTGGGCTTATTTCACTGCTGAATTGTGAATGTTCATACTTCCCATATTCGGAAGTGGGAGATGGTCCAGCAAAGGCCTCAAGTGCATGCTGTCTGTATCATTGCATCTGCTGTACAAACCCAGAGAGGGAGGGGAAAGGAATGAGGTTTTTTTTTTCTTTCCTTGTCTGAAAGAGTCAGAGAAGAAAATAAGAGGCTGTTGACTTGGTGGCCAGTGACTAATCATCACCTGTTGCTCCCACAAGAGCTGAACAGGGGATTAGCATTCCCTGTGCTCCCCCTGCTACTCCTGCCCTCAATATGAATTTTTTTCAAGCACTGTTTGAGATGAAAATGCAACAGTCTGGCACGAATGAACACTGATATAGATCTGTCTAAGCTCCTTTCTCACTTCAAACTCAGCGATAGTTAAGAAAGGATTATAAAGCAGCAAGAAAATTCAGCTCAGAAGTCTTGAAATCAAAGCAGTTCAGTAAAACTAAGGTATTCTCAAACCTTTGTGCCAATTAACACTGGGCTGTGACAGCAGTCTTTTGCCTCATAAAAATTCTACCTTGTGCTTATTCGGGTGGGTGGATTTAAGTAGGGGGAACCTATAAGACTTCCTTTTGATTAGCTTTCCCCAGGCATTACGTCAGATCAAGCAATGCTTGACAGTTGGATTTTTATCACTTCAAAGAAGAAAATATTTAGCATGATACAGAGATTAGATGCCATGCTGATGCTGTTAACTGTGCTGAGGACATGTTTTTTTTCAGCCAAATATATGTCTTGCGGGAGGTGTTCCTTGCTACAGAACAGAAGCATTTAAATTTCGAAAAATTTCTATCGATTTTGTTTTAAATCCTACTTATGGAATAAATTTGTGAGCTCAAATTTTGCAGTCCCTTAAGCAATCATGAAATTGAATTCATATCAATAGTTCTGTAAAACTATTCATGTGAATTACACTGTATATATGCTCTTAATAATGTCAGGGTACTGGCATCCAACTGTGCATGAAATAAATAAGAATACTGTTGTAATCCTCTTAAAGCCTGTTTAAAAATTGATTCAACCCAACTAATGTCATTACTGATACAGTAGGTGTTTTTTTACAGTGGACCTTTTCCATTTTAAATGCAAATACATGGCATGGCATAATTAATTATTTTTTTTATTGTATTCCTTCCAGGGAGAAAAATAATTGGCTCTTACAAAATGTAGTTGCTTTAAATGTAAAAAAACCAGAATATTTTCCAACTGCCTAGGGTCCTCTGGGAGTAATGATGCTACCATATACAGAGTTCATGCCACACACAGCTGAAATTTGGTCAGCCAACTCCACAGTGAAATGAAACAATTGTTTAACAACACTTAAGAACAGCACAAAACAGATCAGTGCATGAAGTGAAGAATATTAAACTTCAGTAGAAGTTTTAGGTGGACAGAATGCCATTACTAAAATTGAAATTGTCAGGCTCCTGGGATTAATATCCCTGTACTTAAAAAAAAATTCTATAAATGACCACAAGTAGTCATGACCTTGGTTCTATTTGGAGAGCTTTTAAAGGTCTCCTACTGACCTTAAAAACCCAATTTCCAACATTTTAGATAAAACCATTATTGCAAAGATAGGAACATGGAAGGATCCATACTGGAGCAACGATTAGGTGCCTTAGTTCAAGGTTACATCTCCAGCCATAGTCAGTGGTTTGTGCTTGTGAATTTTTTACTAAATAAAAGTAATGCTACCTGACTACAGGCTTCAAATCACTGCTGTATGGTGCTACTTTGTGCAGTGTTAAGGCTGTCAGTGAAGTTTGCAGAGAGAAGGAGCTGTTGCTATGGGAATTTTGAAAGCTGTCATTGTTTCACCCATTGCTAGCAATTGTGGAGAAACGTGACTTGCTGGAGCAAATTCTTCCTGGGGTGTGACTCTGCCCAGCCATGCCGAGATGCCTAGCAGATGTGGAGACTGGGGTAGCAGAAGAGGCAGACAAGAAAGGGAACACTTGCTTTTTCCCCTGCCCAAATCACTTGCAGACTATGTCAGTAACTGGGCTGATTTGGAAATTCATGACTACTAGGGTTATTAGACCATCTTATTCTT
Source organism: Coracias cyanogaster (assembly GCA_033124195.1). Classification (NCBI taxonomy): domain Eukaryota; kingdom Metazoa; phylum Chordata; class Aves; order Coraciiformes; family Coraciidae; genus Coracias; species Coracias cyanogaster. Next base: position 134,716 of record JAVSBS010019619.1, on the reverse strand, counting down.
TTCCCAGGACTTGTGCTTCTCTAGCAGACTGCAGGATGAGGTTTTCAAAGGAGTTCTCTATTCCCATAGAAAATGGTTGTGAAAATGAAAAATGCTTTTGTAAAGGTCAGCTTGAGCAGAGTGCTGAATTGACATTTATGCCTTTCAAAAGTTCCTCTGAGTCGTTGGTTTGTCATGTGTGATGGAGAAACTTACTTACAGGGCACTATGTAATTTTGGTTTATTGCTCTGTTTACTTGTCTCTTTTTTTGGTTATAGCACCTGTTTGATACCTCTCTGGGCAATGCTGTTACAGCCAGCTGCTCTTGTTGTCCAAACCCAGATTTTCCTAGCAAAATTCTCCTTCAGTCTGATACTTCACAAGCTTTTCCTGAGCCAGAAATGAATGAATACTCTTGGAGAGTCTGCTAAGATTCTTTAGCCTGCTATTTTCTGTGCTGTCTAAGAATTTAATCCAATAAGCATTCCTAGTGGCTGTGTCAGACTTTTGGATCAGACTCAAAGTGTGCCATTAAAACCCAAAAAAAACCACCCCCGCCCCCCCCCCCCCCCCAAAAAAAAACAAAAAACAGGTGTTTGAGAAACATGAGAAACAATCTTTCCTTGGTGGCTGAATATTACAGATAACTTTGGGTTTGTGCCCCTGGTTTCTTGTGTGCTCAGAAGAGGTAGAAGGAGGATACTTCTACTTCTTCCTTGCCTGTCACCTCTGATGTAAGAAAGTAATGGTTTGACTTAATGTTGTTCCTTCCTCTGTGCTCCTGCTTTTCACTTGTTTTCTTTCGGAGTTTGCCTACTGGCACTGAACGTATAACGTAGTGATGCGTGGCAGTGATTCCCCAGTTACTTCTATTTAAAGCCTGAAAGCTTCTTGCCGGTCTCTGTGAAGCTATGTCATCAGACTGAAAATGGATGTCATCACAAGGTTGTTTGCTAGATATCTGATACCTGGCTGTTGTTTTCCCTTTTTCTGTGACTTTGTGGTCTGATGAAGTTTTGGGCTTGCTGTCAACGCATCCTACATCAGAATACAGAAACCAAAAGAAATCTGAGTCTGTTTCCTCATTCTGCTGTTGCCTCTTTCTTGATCTACAGAGTATTTGTGGGCAATGAAATAAATCAGGTGAAGAACCTTATCTTATGTTAATCTGTGAGAAAAGGTAGAGCTCTGCTTTGAAAACATCTGCTTGGGATATCCACCTTCAGACCACCTGCACATTGGTGAAGAAATCAATGCCCAGTCTGCTAATTGTATTCATGTACTTCTTACTTGCCCATTTACTTTCCCCCAAGCGAAGGATGACTTCTTCATTGAGGGCTGTTTTTCCTCAGTTAGCAGAGCACAAAATAAAGCAGCTGTTTTATACCCGTTTCTTTGTACTGTAAGGATCATTTAGTATGCAGGAGACCAAAAACTTCACATGCGCCACAAGAAATCATGTGAGTCTAATGATGCCATTTACCAGACAGTGTTTTTCTTGGCATAAATTAAGACCCCTTAGAAAAAGGTTATAAAAATTGGATCAAGCTGTGTTGTCTGAGGAAGATGCTGAAAAAGAGAGGAGTGGATTGAGGAAGACAGTTTTGTAGTTTTAAGAGCTGATAAATCTTCAGCTGAGCAAGAAATTCATGTTGCCATGTGCTGAAGATCCAGCATCACTGTTGTTTTCCGAGTTAAGATGAAGTTCCTGTGCTTATGGAAAGACAGTGAGTAGATGAGTGTGTGTGTATATATATATATATATTTTTTTAGCCTAGATTCCAGTAATTCTAGGGCATTGACTTTTGACTCTTGAGAGAAGACATTGGAGAGGAGACAGTGTCTCAATTAAAAGAGCTTTTCAGAAAACAGGAAGAATTCATATTTCTAATACAGACATGCAAAATAGATGCTAAACAGGTTGATTAAAATGGCCACCCACCTAAACCTGACAACTGGAGCTCTGTTGTGCCTACAGCCTGAGTTCTTAAAGGGAAATATGTCTCTTAAGTTCATGCTATCAATTTTTATAATTAAAGTAGACTGACATTTCCATTGTTTTTGGTTCCCTTTTTCACTGGGCTGTCTAGGATTTCATGAGGTTTCCCATTGCTGTTTTATGTGGTACCTTCCTTACAAGGCAATCCTGAGAAATCTCTTTTCTTCTGCTATTACTCAGAACAAAGTTAGACTGATTGATTTGTTTTTAATAGTACCATCCCAGAATCCCATTGCCTATCTTTCTTGCATTAATTAGCTCTCTGTTAAGCAAGGGGTGCTATTACTTTCAGTATGTCTTCAGAACTTGTAAAAAGATACTTGTTAACCTAGATGCCAATAGGACTTTAGTGAAGACTTGTTTACAACTCAAAGGTTTCAGCAGTAATCGATTTGATAAAATAATAGCTTCTGTTCCTATGTGGATATATTTCTGTCTTTTCAGGCACTGTTTGTTGAATGGATGGAAGTGGTCATCAGATCTATGTCTCTTAGTAGAAGGCTATTGAAAGCAATTCTGGCTTGTTCCCTGTAACTTGCATCTTTGAATCCTTTTGATTCTGGAAGTGAAACAAGCAAAAAACTTATGTGATTTTTGTCAGTACTGTTCCAGTGCTTGTCAGAGCATTTTATGCTGCATCTTCCTATCCAATCCCTTGCATTTTGCATACAATTTTTTTTTTTTCACCCAGCTTTCACTGTTTAAACTTTTGATGGATGTAGGTGCTGGCTGTTTTAAGTATGCTTACAAACCTGCAAAAAATCTCTCTAATTGGCATCTAAATGTTCGTGTAGATCTCCTGTGTAGCCTTTCAGGGATGTCTGCACACTGCTGTGGCAGCCTGCTGTTATCAAACAATTGGCTCCACTGGCCTGCACAGATAGGAGGGCTTGAGAAGCCAAGGGGATGTGTAGCTGTATTTAAGTGCTTTATTGGCAGATCCCTCTGCATTAAGTGATGATGCTGCTGCTGCTCCTTTTCCCTTTAACTCTTATATTGCTGATGACCGAGTGGAATGCTTCCCTGCTCCTTGTTTGTGAGCAGTTGTATTGTTTTGAGGGAGCTCTTACATTGATTTAGCTTTTTCATTTTAAATTCATGTGTTACAGTTCAGAAATATAAAATGGCCTCTTCTAGCTAAATGCTAGAAGAGTGTATCAGTTTCTATAAGAAATAACTCTTCTGCCTTCTATTTTATCCTAGGGGAAAAGTGAGTATGTTTAGACATGTTACCAGGTTGGGAACTTGTTAGGAGGTTTGAGGGCAGCAAACTGAGGAAGAAGCTCCTCTCAGCTTTCTGATCCTCCCTCTGTTTGCCAGTCATGTATTGGGAAAAAGTTCCATTTAGCCTTTTCCCTTTGCCCTCTTCTTATTCTAGTTTGTTCTTTTGTTTGGGGCTTGCCCCTGAGAACAGGGCATATCCACACATTAGAGATACTTCAGAGAGGAGTAGGGAATGGTAATGGTGCCCAGATTTGTCTGAGTTTTGTGATACACAATCCAGTGTGGGGTAGGAAGAACAGGAACCAATCATGCACCAGACACTCCTCTCAGGGTCAAACCATGACCATAGATTACAGAGTCCTTCCAGATTGTTAATAGCACAAACATGGATTTCCAAATTCTACTAATACATCGTAGTTTGTTTTGACTTAAACATTGTCAGGAAAACTTACTATCCTAATGTTGATTTCTGTGATGTGGTAGAGAAGAGTTTTTAATAGTTTCAAAATGAATGAATTTAAAATTGGATAGTTGAAGGTCATAACCCTATAGTGATAACTCAGCTAATGTAATATTCATACCTTGGTCTAAAATAGTGCTGTATATCAATATATTGTCCCTGTCTACCATAGGGTAGAAATGCGTTCATGCACTGACAAATATCTAAGGGAGAAAGACAGTGTTATACAGACAATGTATAGGAAAATTCAGAAATGAGGCACCTGAAGGAATTCTTAGGCCATGAACCATTATTCTCTTCTGACTAAAGCAAACTATATTGTTTAAGCATTAACCACTGTCAGTACTTGCCTCAGTAGAATTTCCTGGTCCATCCTTCAGCTGGTTCTGTGCCCCAGATTAATGCCTTTTTTTTTTAAAAAAAAAAAAAAAAAATCGCTGAACTAGGAAGGGAGAAAATACCTGATTTGTTCCTAGTGGGATTAGTTCTCAAGTAAAAAATGTCCTATGTACTGAAAATGACTGCTGCCTTTCCAAGATGGATGGACCAAATCAAACACAGTGCATGAGATATGGATACACTAACACCAAATACAGGTCAGAATTCAGTTTAGTCCAGGTCTGAGAAGCAAAAATTAATGCATGGGTGTTTTACAAGTCAGAGATCTAGTTTGCATTGGCAAGGACTTCTCAGACACTGGTTCGTTGGCTACTATCTCTCCCCATCTTCTCTGAGCTATGTTGCCTGACTAGGGAAATTTTCAAGTTATAGTATTCAGAATCTTGGTTATCCTTTACCATCCTAAAAGAAAAGATGGGGTAAGTTCTATGCATTGTTACCCATCAGTTAAATGATCTATCCCTTTAGTTTTAAGAAAGGAGCACGCCTTGTCCTGAAGAGGCATAAGATGAGACTATAGGACAAGGTGAGTTTGGATCCTATGATTACCAGAAAAAGAATGAAGAGAGACTGCAATTGTATTTGCAAACGTTTACTTGGGGAAAAACATACCCAAATTAGTATTTATCTACAAACTCCATTGCATTGCTTATGAAGTAGGCTTAGCACCTACATTAATGATAAATACTCAACCTGTAGTGACTAGATGACCTTCTGTATGCATTTATGCTGTTCTGCTCCAAAAAGAGCACTTGGTCCTTTACTCTGTATCACAAGCAAAGGTCTGAAGTGTAGAATTGAAATCTCTTGAGAGAGGAGCTGAAGTGGGGTGAGCTGAACTGGATGTGATGGGGTCAGGATTTGGTATCCACTTCTTGGAATGCTTCTAAATATTTAGGGCAAAATTTGAACTTATGTTGAGGGGGGTTTTGTTGGTTTTGTTGTTGTTTTTTAAATCTTTGGGTGTTTGGCAGTGAACTTGGGAGGTCTTGAAGCTCCTTTAAAATCCTGTATCTCTTATGTACCACTTATTTAGATATATTGCAAACCACGTTAATGTGGTCATTGCCAGGCTAAAAACATGACACCTCTATGCTATCTTGACAAAAAGGGTAGTCTGTAAGAGCTAATCCACTGCCTGAATAGGGGATAATTTATTTTTTCCTGGCTTTCGAAAGAGCACCTTTTACAGGAGCATATGGCGGAGGATCTTCTGCAAAGGAAGAGAAGCTCTTATATGCAAAATGAGAGCTGGAAAAAAAGAAAATCTTCAAACTTGTTAGACAAACCAATTTATAAATACAAGTGTTCTTTCTCTGTTCCTATTACCAGATTTCTCAAGAGCCAAGAAAATTAATCAAAAGTAAGCTTCCTTAAGAGGATATCTAAATAGATATTGATTTTACTTTTTTTTTTAAAAGCACTTTGTATTTTGCACAGTTTTGTAGTTTATAAGCCCTTTTAACCCATGAAATGGAGGAAAACTCATTGTGATATCTGACAGGTGGTTGCACTAATGATCAAATGCCTGTCACTTGTAAGTGTGCAGCAGTAAGGGAAGGAGGAAGTTTTTATGCTTTCATGCCATTACTGAGACTAGTATGGAATTGCATCATTTGTATGAATATGTTGAAAAGAAAATTCTCATTGTCCTATATTTTGTGTACAACTAAGGAAGATGGTGTTTTCTTTTCAAAAAGGATACAGTCAGCAACTTTAAAAGGAACATTTGAAATTATAATAATCTCTGGGGGTTTATCTTCTGGATTTATATGAACAGACCTCTCTCTCTTAAAAGTCTTATTTTCTTATACAGTGAAGACAGAATAAAAACAAAAACCAGAACAAAAGATCTTTTTAAAGTGGCCTTTTCAGATTCTGGTGACCAGTAGAGAAGGAAGAAACAAGCAGCTTTGCCCAAGGCTTCCTGATTTGCCAGCTTAGCCTGTTTGTGACATACAGACTTTTGCTACAGGCCATGGGGAAGCTGTGTACATGATTTTAGATGGCTTGATATTTTGATTGCCTTGGTAGAGGCTCAGATATTTGTCATCCTGCTTGATTTTTATTCTAAAATGGTTAACACATTGAAGTGCTGGAGCCTGAGTTGTGGGCCCCAAGTGGGAGTTGACCTGTAAATGAGTCACAACCTAGCAGAATGTTTTGTTTTTCTGATTGGCTTCATGTTCCAGAGGCAGAACCTGGCCCACCTGT
>JAVSBS010019619.1:93128-113132 GCA_033124195.1 Coracias cyanogaster | reverse complement strand
ACCAACAGAAACGGAAGGATAAACCAACAGTTTGACAAGAAAAACACCCATATTGCCTCATTTTGTTGTGCCAGCCCACTGCGAGAACTGGGTGGCTTTTCCTTTTGAGCCTGCTGTAGGCATTGTAGGTAGTGAGCTGTGAAAGTGTCAAGAGCATCCAAGCTGTTGCCCAGCCTGGGTAGCTGCAACAGAAGCTGTAGCAAGTGCAGTTGTCCTTTTTTGCGGGACAAATCATGCTGGAAATGGACACTTGGACTCCTAAAATTCTGGTGCTTTGAAGTTAGGTGTAAAGTTAGGTGTTGTGCTGGCTTCCTTCTTGACAGTAAGGCCAGGTTTTAGGGGCTGCATATGGAACTGGAAGTCTCTATATTTTGGGAAAATGTTCCTTTGACCCTCCTGTTACAGCACCATTTGCAGAGAGGTGCAGAAGGGAACTTAGGAAAAAAAAATTTTGAAAGCCTTTCCAGCAGTTACACATCAAAAATGTGTGCTTTGCTTTAAAAAAAAAAAAAAATTATAAGAATAAGCCAGTTGTTTACATGTGTGTGTAAACATACACATATGCAGAGATGCTATATTCGTACAACGTGTATAACATGGATATGCTGCATATAGATAGAAAATGTTAAATGTAGATATCAGAAAGTTTTGTAATTGAACATTTTTTCAAGTTTTTGTACCATTTCCTCAGAGAGCTAGAAAAATATGCACCTAATAGAAAGTAAACAGCTCTAGTGTTCTTTGTGTTAGGAACTTTTTTCATAGAGCTTGCTTTGCTTTCAGCTGTAAAGCCTAAAATTTAAATTGCTGTAGGCTTCCTTGATTTCCATGGTTGAAATAAATGCTCTGTATCATTTTGCTATTCATGTCATTACTCCCGGTAATCACCACGCTCATCCTAGCACACTGTGTAGTATGCTCAGCTGAATATCTCTGACTTTCAGGAGGCTTCGTTGCAGGCTGTTGTTTGTTTCTGAAGCTGCACAATGACATACTCTATTGGGCTAATTTGATAGTTTGCACTCCAGTTGCTGTGAGTTCCGACCTGTTTTTTCTGTTTGCCATGTAAATGAAGAATTGAAATTTACAGGGAATCATTTGCTTCTCTGGTCTCTTCATCTGCATTTACAGATTGCGATTAATGGTTCAAGTTTGGTGAAAATTTAAAACTTTCACCCTTTTCTTCTCCCCTACCCACCTTTGTAAAAGTTAATTGCTACTGCTGCATATTCAGCAGAGACCTAGGATGGAAATGCAGGAGAGTTAATTACCTGCTGAATACTGCAGCACATTGCTGCTTGGACTCCCTTCCTGTGATCGGATCCATGCACTCAAGCGTTCATGTCCTTGCCTTCACATGGTGACCCAATAATTTCCTTTGCACACGTGTGGCTAGAGGTGCTCCTCACGAGCAGGGCGAACTGTCCTTGTCTGAAGTCAAGCAAAAGTGCAGGGGTGGAAGTCAGTGGAGACTGCAAGATTATACTTAATACTGCTTTAAGTGCAAGTGGTATTGTGAGATTGAACACATGCACCTAGGTACGTTGGTGAGAGAAAACAATTTTATCTTAAACATGTCCAAAAAATCCTTCCAAATTTTTTAATGCTGTTTCACAGAAGTCAGTTGTCCATCTACCCTGTACTCCTGTGTTGACACGAAAGGCTCAGCCTGTGGCACAGATTGCGGAAGCCCAGCAGAATGGGGTGTTGAGGGGGACAGTAGAGCTAGGAGATGTCTACATGAAATCGATATAATTGCAGGGGAGTTTCCCTCTTTTTGTCCCTGCAAGGGAGAGCAGGCAGCAGGCACTGCAGACCCTGCTCTCTTCACATTGGACAAAGATAGAGAAGTAGAAAATGTGTTTTAGTATATTAATTTTCTGTGGCAGTGATTTACTTCCCAAAAAGATCTCGAATAATCCCTTTGTTTTACTAGAAGAGCTTGGGAAGTGCAGTGTTTCTCAGTGTGATGAGGTATCTTAGACTATGGCTTTTGCAGTTGCTCATATCGTGAGAGTTAGGATGATCTGTCTGTTCCCAGTGTCAGAACGACTCACTGCACCTGCCGTCCTCACCGGGTTTGAACTAATGTTAAAGCCTTTCATACTCGTCAGAAATGATGTTTTATTTAGAAGATTGACCAGCAAGTGAAAACTGTACTGGCATAACCTGCCCTTCTGGTCATGGTAGCAGGGAAAGAAAACCTTGTGTAGAAGTTGCTTGCTTGCTTGCTTGATAGGATATTTAAAGCAACCACTGAGAACGGACATCTTAGGAGTTTCCTGACCAGAGGTTGTCTTACTAATTACTGTTTCTATTACCATCCTGAGATCCACATCATGACTGATGAGGGAAGTGAAAATAAAGGCAAATATGCCACTTGTATCCTGTTAATTTTGTAGTAGATGAGACAAAAGACTTTGTGCTCTGCTTACCATAACCAAAAAAAGGTGTTTATATATATGTGTGTGTGTGTGTATACATGCACACATTCATACTTAGTTTTATGAGTTTAATCTGTAGAGGTATGGGGGTCTTCATTGAAGAAGTCAATGTTCAATAATTATATTTAAAGAGTAATACAGGGGAAGTCATGTGCAGCTATGGAGCAGAAAGCCTCAGTGTGTTTTGTAGCTCTGTAATAGCTATTATTTATCACAAATGTGCCGTCTGTTTGTTCACACTGAGTAATGAATGACCTTTCTGTTTCCACAGCTAGACCTGTGCAGACTTCAGCTGATGGGGGTGTAGTGCAGTAGCTATTTATCATGCTTCACTTATACTGATCACTGGTTTAAGCTGCACCACCAGGGAAATATCTTGGACTTATGTTATGGTTCAAAAAAGGAGCTTTCATGGGGTTAACAGCTTAAGAAAAAACAGCTATTTTGTGTCCCTGGCTGCTATAATTCAAAATTGACTTTGCCGGAATTTGAATCAAATTACTGCCAATATTGTCATAAGCAAATCTATCAGCCAAGGGCTTGTTTACTGTATCTTAGCAATGCAGGGACAATTTTGTTGTTTTGTTTGTTTGGTTGGGTTTGTTTTTTTTGGTGATTCCTTTGTAAAGCTTCAAGTTCTTACATTGATAAATGGGATAGAATATATGAATGAGAACGAGGTAGCTCAGAAGAGGTAATGCTTATACTTCATAGCACAGAAAAGGTAAATGAAGAAGTTACATTTTTAGCTTCTCATACTGTTTGGAAATGAATAATGTAAAGAACAAAACAGATTGTATTTGGGAGGGCAGGGGAGGGGTTAGGATGGGGTGGGAGAGTGAAGAAACTGAGCAGTTCTTAGGGACAATCAAGGTCTCTTATTTTGTTCTTGCAGATTGCACCAATTAGTTATGTTTTACTGATGCAACCCCTGGATGTCAGAAGTCAGTCTTTTCCCATATGGCATGTTAAAAAGCAAAATGCATTATTAATGCTTGAGGTGGGACCTCTGGAACTGTGGTATAAAGCGTTAAATGACATTAATTTAGACAATAATTCTACCATCACACTGTTTTACAAGCAAATAACCCAGCTCTTGTTCCCCCTAGTAGTTTATCTCAAGGAGGGAAGTGGATTATTGCCTTATGAAATAGGCACAATAGTGTTGATGTTGTTAGGCTGCTATTATTACAAATGTTTCAGAAATACTAAACAAGAGAGGTAACTGAACAAAAGTAGAGAGAAATGGAAGACTGCAACAGAGCAGCATTTACGCTGTGCCATGTAAGTGAAATGAAAACTTCAGAAAACATTCCACATATGTAAAGACATGGATGGGAATGTCTTCTCCACTGTAAGAATAAGACCCAGGAGGCACTCTCACTTCTCTAAACACACACCGTTGGATTGGAAAGACAACTGAGAGAATTTTGGTCTCAAGGCCACGCTTGCAGTTCCAGCAGCATGCATGGTCCAGGCTGAATTTGCACAGTTAGAGCAGACATGAAGATAACGTTTTTACTACCTGCCTGTTGGCAAAGCTGTATCACCCAGGTTGTTTCTGGAAAACTTTTGTTTTTCCAAATAACATTTACAGCCTTGGACCAGCAAATTCCAGATTCTCAGGGTGTTTCTGAAGGACAACATGAGGCTGAGGCTAGCAAATTCAGTACTGGAGGTGATGTGGGGAGGCTTGCTTTTGGAGTTGAAAGAACTAGCAGGCTCTTAACCTTGGACCTTACTCTGTGACTCAGGGAGCTGAGTGGGTGCTACTGCGGCTCCTGCTGCTGAAGGGATGAGGCGCGTGGTAAATTCTTCAGAGGAAGGAATTCAATTTTCAAGGTACAAACCACTTTTCTGTTGTCTGGCAGACTAGCAGTATGTGGTTTGGCACAAAATACCTTGTCGCAGTGCTTTTCGCATGTGAAATTAATGGTCTCTCTGCTCATTTGATCTTGAACTCCTTTCAGTAAAAGCTTTTCAATAAAAACCTTTACAGTATTCAGTAAGATAAGTGGTAAGACAGCAGCATTCGATTATGTAACCTTCTCTGTTATTTGGAACATGGTCATGTCCCCTGACATTAGTTAATTACTCTGAAAATTACCTCGGTTATCCAAAACCTCAACTCTCCACACACATCCTGTGTCTCTGTGACATTCAGATGCCCAAGGTTGTTCTATATTAGCATAAATATCTGACCAGCTCCCAGGAACTAAACAGACAGATTTTGGCTCTCATTGCATCTATGCATATTTGCGCCAACCTCAACAAGTCTGCTGCTTTATATTCATTGGTTTAAACTGGTGATTTTTATATTATACTTATGACCTCTCTGTGCTACATATTGCTGACAAACATAGTATTATACTGTCTTTACCTGAATTTTTGCACCATCTAATACAGAGTCCTTTTACCTTCATTCATCAAAAAACCCCATTTTTTTTTTTTTTTTTGCTTTGGCCACATTTAAGCTGTATTGCTGCTAGTACTGCAAAAACGTCCAACAGAGCTGGTTCAAGAAAGAGAAACTTAAACCTGTTTGGTATTCTAAGTATATTTTTAAACGTTTCGCTTACTTTTCCGTTGAGTAACTGTTATTTGGAATTAGTTTTTGCCTTTCTTTTCAGTAAAAGCATTAGATTATGTTACTAGCCTCTGTTTTCAACATTTTATGTGTTTGTGTATTCAAGAACACTGTAAAAAAAAGTTAAATGACATTACGAATTGACGTCTACAAAGTGTTTCTCTTACTATACCATTCTCTATACTTTTGAGTCAGAAGTAATGGGGAGTTAAAAATGAACGAGGGTGTTTTTTCTGTTACTACATTTTGTCTCAGAAGTGTTGTGCGTTTTGCAGTTTACCAAAACATCACTCAGGGTATTTGAGGCAGTTTGCATGAACTAAAATACTCTGCATGTTTTTTAGGTTTCATTGTGAATTACTCAAGAGAAAGTAACATGACAGATTTGTGGAAGAACACGTTATCCTGATACATCCAAGGTTTCAAGGGGATGGAGAGATGATTTAGGGTGCTATAGATTAAATATGTATTCACCAGCCTCAGTATGATTTGAGTGAAAGCTTTATTTCTTTCTCCATAAGTGATTGTAACAGGAAAAATACTTATTAGCTGGGGGGGATGCTGGTGGTGGTTTGATTTATTGGGAAGTTTTTATTTCAGTTACACTGTTCCTTGCTCACACTCAAACCAGTTGGTGTTAGAGGTGCCTCTTATTGTGAAGGTCACACCCTATATGTGCAATTATGCTTTGAATAAATATATCTTGATTGTTAAATGCATCTTGATTGTTATTTTTCTCCTACTGGAATAAGTAATGAACTGGTAATCCATAAATCTGTTGACTTAGCAGTTGATAAGTGTTTTATGTGGATGAACTGGGTTGTCCTACAAGTGATGCTTAAATATGTAACTCTAGAAGTGATTTTTGTTTCAAGTGAGTGAAAGTAAGTGGGGCTGCCCTATCCTTCCTTGTCTTGATTCTTTGTAATGTCTCAGTAAAAGAGCTGAATTCTCTGGAACAACAAGCGTTTAAAGTGGGGCAAGCATCTAAATAGGTTTAGAAATGCATCTTCATGTTCTTGATCATAGTTACTTTAAAAAATATTTTAAATTAAGGGAGCTTGTAAATAAGGGAATGCACTGTTACTGATATTGGAATTTGGGAAGCAGGATTATGTTAACCATCCTTGTCAGAATACAGAGAGTATATGTACCACTGGATCTTGTTTTCAGAAAATTGTTCCCTGCCAACATGCTGCTCACTGCCGCATACCTCTGTCTCCTTTCTCACAGCTGGGTTTGCAGAGGGTGGAAATCACAGTTCTTGCTGTTCTGGCTTGTGGGCTATTGTATCTTCCCTAAATGTGGAGATGGCAGCTGAAAGCATGGTTTTCCTTTCTGCTCTCTTGGAGACCACCAGTGCTGTCCCAGAGAAGGGGTAGGGTAGAAAGGAGAGGTAGAAGGGAACAGGACTGATCCTTGGCTGCTCCTTAGCACATGGGCTTTGACTGGCGGCAATAATGCATATGTGTATGAGCAAGCCAAGTCATGAACCAGAGTACTGAGGCCTGGGCTTTTGTCCCATCTTTACATTTCTTCCTATATCCAGCCAAGGGACAGTATAATAAGATCTTAAACCTTGCAGGAGGACAACGGTCACAGCACAGCTCTGATTTTTTGCATTGTGGTGATCGATAGTAAGGATGTTCTAGTCCTCTGCTTGCTTCAGAGCAAAGAACCTCCTCCTTGCTAATTCCTGAGCTGAGATCACAAGTTTAGTTATTCATTGCTGAACAGTAGGACAATGGACATTAAAAATGTCACTTTTTCTGCTGTTTTCTGTGCGTGGTCTGTACAGTGAAAGGTGACAAAGTGGTAGGGATTAGAAGTTATTTCACAAAGCTATCGGAATAGATGAGGAACGAAGTCAATTCCTGCTGTGGTTCTCTATAGGAAATATCAGTTATAAGCAGCTTAGTCTTGACCATAAGCACCACAGAGTGGGATCTGTTACCATAGAACCAGAAAGGATTTCGTTACCAAAAGCAATGAAAAAAACAGTACCTTTCTTGTATGAGGGCAATGCGATGAAGCTGCCATCTAAGAATTCAAATAACAAAATATGATGGTTTCTACCACTTAGTAACAACACCAAGGAAAAAGGTACTATCCTTGCCCTTGGGGCAGTGTCTCGCCTTGCCCTTGATCCTCTTCCTTTTTGGGAGGCGGTATGGACGTTGGCGCCCGGACCGCGACACCTAAGATAAGTGATTTATTATGTTTTAGTTTTCTGGTTTTTTATTTTCCCCAAAAGCAACTACAGTTTTTTGAAACTCCTCATCTTTCTGCATAGGTGATATCTCTTAGTATCTTAACTGGGTTGAGTTTTTAACTCTGACCAACAATGTTGTTAATAGCTAAAACATGCCTAACTGAATAGGTAAGTTCCAGGAAGATGAGTTTTATTCCCTTAGCCTCCATGCTTTTTCTTTACATTGACTTCAGGACGCCCACACACAAACTTGCAGATGAGAAGCCATTAGATGGGCTAATGGGGCATTGAACTAACCTGAGGCAACGTATGTAGGGAACTGCTTCTCTCTTAACATCTTATTAGAACTCTTTCAAGTATAACAGGAGGCTAGAGGTAATTAAGCTAAAAATGCAAATAAACATGATGTGATCATTTTTATGCCAAGTGACCAGCTAAAAATAAGTATCTGCTTGGCATCTGTCGTTTCCATGGAGCAGGGTAAATACAAGCTTACTGCTTGTGGAAGGGTCACAGTCTCCTGCTGTGGCCCAGATTGAAATGTGAAGATTCACAATATTTATCCTTTCAGCAAGTATCTGGGGTCCTGTTACAGGAAAGAGAAAAAGATGGACTATTTGGTAGGTTGTTTGAGTCGTCTTCTCGTGTTGGGCCACTAGCTTACCTGCAGCAGCAACAGGACAGCCATTATCAGTGGTGACTCTGTGGGGACAGTAAAAATGAACTGATGGCTCTATTCCAGCTCCTAATAGAGCAATTTGCGCTAATTGTGCCTTTTTGTAGACTTTCTAGAGAAGAAATGTTTGGCAGAACATGGAGGATTAACTAGTCTTTTGCCACTGGAAGTCATGGACTCTGAGGAGAGCATAAGTGTGTTGCAGACAAAACTGCCATACGACAGCTTGTATCCCAAACTCAGCATCAGTTGAGGGTGAAATCAATCCATCCATTTTCTCAGGCAATATAGAACTTTCTTCAAAGGCTTTTCTCGTGGCCCCTGGTCCTCTGTACACCAAAAGATGCTTTGCCGCTGGCATCAATGGATCTGGAATTCAAGATCTTTCATTTTAGTCGTCAAACAGCTATTGATTCAGCTGAATGATGCTCACCTTTTGGCAGTGACTTCGTATTCTGCACGTGTTCATGAGACCCCAGTCCTCTCATTCAGTCTCTAAGGATTGCAGTGCAAAGCTAGTGGTGTGCTAGGTTCTTATTGTGTTGGTTTTGAAGAGGAGCTGGACCTTTCCTGAGCAGTTAATAAAGCTGTGCAATTGTTCCTGAACACAAGCTTTTTCTCAAGTATGCCAACTTGTGATTTGGGCAAGTTGCGTTTCCATTAATTTTTGTTCTCTCAGAAGGTTTTTCATTCAACAGCTGTCTAGCACAAGCCTGCAGTAGAAATTTGCTTGATGCCAAGTGCCTTCTTCTCCCATTGGCTTTAAAACAACGTGTGGGTACTAAGCTTCATGCAGGATCATGCACCATCATTTATTTTACACAACTGTTTGTTTTACATAATAAGATTTACAACATCAAAGACAGCAAGAATGATCTTTTTAAGAAAGAGTGTGAACCCTTTACATGCTTAGGAAAAACACTTGTATCCTGTATGTCTTTTTCACATACTGGAATGCCCGCTATTTACTAGCATCTAGGGATTTAAATGAAAGCTGACAACAGAAATATCCCAGACATACCTCTTTTGTAAGTACCTTGAACTTATTTTAGCTGCCTGTCTTCTGGCTTTGCTTTGTCACAACAAAAGCCGAAATGTTAGAACTTCTTTGTTTACAGGATTTCCAGAATACTCCAAATCGGTTTTGTGTGTGGTGGGAACACAATGAAGACATGTGAGAGCACTGTCAAAAACGCACTGAGGAAAGGATGCCTGGCATTGTGGTTTTTGCCTTTTAGTTGAAGCAGTTGCATTCCTATTGACTCAAATTCAGGCAGGACTGAGCCCTCTCCTTCACAGCTTTTGTCTGATGAAGGAGTTGTGGAGTATGTGTTTCATTAATCTCATGAGTCCTGCTGAAAAGGGACATCCACTGTGCATTGCCCTAGTAAACGGAGACCTTCTCTGATCCATTTGTTAGGTAATGTTTTCTTGCATAGCAGTGCAGGAGAGGTTGGAACAGTACAAAGAAGAGTAAGATGCTTACAGGTGAAATGATTAAATACACATAATGTTAGGTCCTGGTCGTATTCCTAGAAAGAAGGTGGTGTCATATAAAGGATGAAAGAGGTGGACTTGTCCCTTCTGTGGACCTGGAGGTCAGGAAGGGCCACTGTGCGATGCAGGGATTTTTATAGGTTATTTAAAGAGCTGTTTACTGAGTAGAATACATACTAGGAGTAATGGAGTAAAGGTTGAAGTTAGGTGCAGAAGTCTGACCAGTTGATTAAAACAAATAATTTTCAATATATTACTTTCTGAAAATTTTAGACTCCTCATTCACTGGAGACCTTTAAAGTCTTTTCATGTTTCGGTGTCCTCTGTCATGCTTCTTGTAACCTTGTGAAATGGGCTGGCTCTGCAACCTGAACAGACTTTCTGGCAGCTGCAGTATCCCAGAATTGTGCTTTTTGGGACTTGTAGCAAAGTCCCCATGGCAAGGGGGATATTTACTTTTGGGTTTCTTTTTCCTTAATGTTTAGATCATTTCTGTGCAAGAAACTACTTATTCTTGCTATATTGCACATAGTTATAGGGTTAACTAATTTTGTTAAAATCTAGAGTCTGCTTTTAAATATACTCTAAAGAAGAACTTTGCTATGGGAGGAAATGAAGATGATGAACTCATCAGTTGTCTTTGTCACTGGTTTTATGATTCATTTTTATGGTGCTGTGTCTTTATGAAATCATATGAAATGTATGAAATTGTCCTTGTTTGCAATACTCTTTTAAAATGTTTTGGAATTCTTATTTGCAAACCACGTTTCAGCTATAAATACATCAGCAGATCAGAATTTTATTGCTGCAGTTTCTTATAACTGCTTCAAGCACAATCTTCGTGCGAATGGAGTAATCCTTTTGCTTTGCAGTCTCTGGGTCAAAACTGGAAGAATGTTTGCAGGGACCTGACTGCCTCTTTTAGCTGGCTCCTATAGAAGAACAAACAGACAGTCATTGGAACAGCTCGTGACATATGTTTGGCAGGAAAACTACCCCTGATTCCAAGTTCCAGATTATACTTCTCAGCTATGGCTGGCCCTCTTCCTGGGCACTCATTAGCTTTTCTTTTAGTCATTTTACACCCTACAGAGGTAGTCTCCTTCTGCTGAGATTTTCCTGGTGTTGGTTTTTTTTTTTTTTTATGGCAGAAGACCCAATATTTCCTGTGTAGTGGTATCAATATCTTGGGGATTCCTTTGGGTGAAAGGGTGGCTGACAGAAAATGTGTACATTTTTCCGTAGTGAAGAGGGAAGTGTGAACTGGGGAGAAGAGTTCAGGAGAAATCTGAAGTGCATCATGAGTCTTATCATGTACCACATATGCCTGTGAAAGGCAGAACAGTTTCATCCGCTCTCTCAGACCCCTACATACATGAACCAATTATTTTGTGCTTGAGCAGGAGATTTCTCTAGGACCATGTGGATGGTGGCCCCTTTTCAGACTTGGGATCATCTTCCATTCCTCACTGCAGCATCCTGTGTTTCTGAAGAGCAGCATCAGAATGATTAAAACTACGTACAGCATTTAAAACAAGAGAATGAATAGCCAGAAGAGAAACCTCAGAATGCAGAGAGGTGAGTGGCTGGGGTAATTTAAAATAAAAAATGGCCCTTGTCTAGCAGCTTCTTTATAACACATAGTTACTGTCCAGAATATCTCAGGAAACCATTTTGTATTCTGCTAGTGTAAACCTAGATAGAAGTTTTATCTTTAAAGATTAGGAGTTATTTGGGAAAGGTTCATTTCTATGTTGTATTTGAAAGGGAACATTCCTGCTGCTGTGTCATCTAACTATGCTATATATTAAACTAATTACTTTAGTGAAGCTGAGTTAAATATTAGTCAGACTGCATATTTAAGTCTACTTACGGCATAAGATAAA
This sequence comes from Coracias cyanogaster, assembly GCA_033124195.1. Lineage (NCBI taxonomy): Eukaryota > Metazoa > Chordata > Aves > Coraciiformes > Coraciidae > Coracias > Coracias cyanogaster. The sequence continues at coordinate 101,830 of JAVSBS010019619.1, read as the reverse complement.
AATCCAGTCAGCCCATGTTATAAGCTTTTTCTTTCTATTCCCATGACTGCCCTGGAAAAGGTTTAAGTTGTTTGGTTGCTTGTGTTCTTTGAAGATTATGAAGGTTTTGCACTTCAGACAAGCCCATTTCCTTTTTTAATGGGAAAAGCTCCAAGCATTTCTTTTCAAACAGAACTAGAAAGATTATTTTTGCAGACTTCTGTTGAGCAGTTTTGGACAACACCCTATAACAGGAAACCATGTTTTCTCCTAAATTTCTTCAAGATGAAAATAGATAACATTCCTGTTTTAAATTACTAGCTGCAATTAATGATTTGAGATTATGGTAGTAATTTGTAAGTTGTTTTACCCTTTTACCCTTTTTATATGAATAGTTTAGTCCATTGTCCAACTTGGAGTTCACTATTCAACATATCATATTTGAACTTGCAAGTCTTTTTCTTACCAAGGATGACTAAGACAACCAACTCTTTGTGTAAAAACAGCATTCCTAAGAAATGTGTCTGGGAACAGACCTAGTGTTTAGTCAGTCTTGAGAATAATGGGTTTAAGCATAGGTAGGAAAGAAGGCAAGATTTTCAGTAGAGATGATAGTATCGGCCCTTACGGAAAGAAGTGATGGAATTACAGGAACAAATACTCATCATTGCGTTGCTCAAAAATGTTTTGAACTTTCACCTGAATCTCTTCATTTTGTATCTGCTGATGAGTGTAGGTCATAAAAATATTTCAGAAATGCAAACCAAATATGACCACAACTTGGCAAACTAAATATAACCACAACTTCACAAAATATCAAAGCATTTTTGCACATGGAATCATGCAAGATGGTCTGAGAAAGGGTATAAATGCCTATCTAATTTCTAAAATTTTCAGTTTGTATCTGAGGAGTCATAAGTACTAAGCACACGTAATGTACACTGGTACATACAGACATGCAAGTGGTATTGCATGGGAAGAGGACCTCATATTTTTTCTTGCTGTTCTGCGTGTTGAGGACTGTGAGTGACTAGACAGGGACCAAAGCTGAAACTTCCATCTTCGTTCAATAGGATGACAAATAATTTTGTGATGCCTTTTTTCTTAGCCTACACAGTAGAATAACATGATTCATCACTTGAGCCAAATTGTTAGTATCTGCCAAGTTTGGACTAGCAATTTTAGTCCAATTGGATGCCTTTGATGTAGAAATGCGAGATCAAGATTGCAGCACATGCAGTGAATGATTTGAAGGTAAAAGTGTTATTATTGAAAATCTTCAGGGTTGCAGAGTTACAAGAACTTGTATGGGTTTATTAAAAACAGATTGTTAGCTATATCTTATGGGCCCAAGACAGCTGGAAACTTCTTACTAAGAACCAGTTATGGGGGAAGTGAAATGTTTCTTTTGAACTTTGCCTCCAGTATGTCCTTGGTTCATCATATTCCATGGAAGACTCATCAAGGAGAATCCCTGCTTTCTGTTAGTTCAACAAATAAAGGAAACACACACCCACCAACCCACTAAAATGTATTATATGATGTTTAGATAAGCATGTTTTAAAAAAACAGCCCCATGATCTTTTTGCTGGTTTTTGGAGTTCCATGACCTTATACAAACCTCTCTTTCCTTTTCTCTTCTTCTTCTTCTCGTATTTGAATGATTGCAAAGCAGAAAATATCTTTCTGGCGGTAAATGCTCTGTGGCATTGGAAAGTATTTGATGGTTAAGTTAAGAATGAAAAATATGGAGTTGGAATTTGTGGTGGTTGAGCTGCTGTGCTGGCAGTGCTCCTTCCCGGATGGCCAGATGTGTCTTGCTGCCATAGATTTACACTGTGGTGTTTCTGCAGAAGAAAAGACTATTTCTAAATGGGGAAGGCAAAGGCTCTGAAACAGAGAAGCTGTTTTTACTTTGGTTTTTAAATGCTTTCTGAAGTTATTCATTTCTTGCCTTCTGAAAGGCAACAACACTGAGTAAAGGAGTGATACTTTACAAATTGCCTCACAGTTGCACTTCCCTCTGCAGAGTCCATTGCTGTACCGGAGTTTTCCTCTTGTGTGCTTGTAGAGCATCTAGCCCATGGAAGCCCAGTGCTAACGGAGCCATATAGGCCACAGTATATTCATATTCATGCCATGCTACCACGTCTATGTTAATGTTTTCTGTACTATGGAATTACCCTCTTAGCCAGATAAGTAACTTAAGTGCCTGCTTTCCTCTTTCCATTCCCTGCAAAAGTGAGTCGTTTCACTGCTCACTAGCTCAGGAAGAGGGCTTTGAACATGAATTTCTTTTGCAATTGCCGCAGTGGGACAGAACTCACATACTAGTGTAATTTGCATTGCTGTCTAAGGACACTTGCATGGTTTAAGCACCTCAGGAGCCACCAAAGCAATTTATGCAGCGGGCAGCCAAATGCATTCTTTCCTGCACCCTGCTGTGTAGCAGATCTCCCTGCAAAACAGAAATCTTGTGTATTGCCCCACCTTCCTCCCACAATTGCCTCCCCAGTACACTTGTCATTTATGGAATCAGCTTCCAAGCCAGAGACATCTGCAGAAGTGACCTTGTTCCTGGAGGATTCCACTCTCTGCTGTGATTTATCTAGTATGTGTTGGGAGCTATAGAATGGTCATGGTGATCATGTACTCTGTACAGGCAGCCTCACGTGGACTATGTCCCATGGAAGAAACTCATACTTAATTACAAGGGTCAACTTAGAAAAACACTTCTGTTTATTTGTTACTAAATACATAATTGCCGTTGTAAACTGGTTGTGTGTTCTAGTAGTAAAATGCAGCTTATTTTTAAACTGAAACCAACTTTCATGAATAATATCCTTCCTACAGCCTGCAGTGCTGTAGGCTGAGCAGCTGGAGGAAAAAATGTGCTATTTCACATAAATAACTACTGTGCCAACAGGAGCAATACTAAACCAAGATACAGTGGGGCAGATGATAGTATGGATGCTTATATATTGATTTTCTTTTGGGTTTTTTTGATAGAGGAAGGTAATGATGGCATTAGAAGATTTAGCAAAAGGAAAATAAATATAAAGGTAGCAATTGGTTACATGGAAAAAGTGGCTTATTGCACAAGTACTTTATATTTTGTAACAATAGATGCAACCTAGTATTTAAAGCATGTATAGCATGATTTATATTCATGGGCATAGTTACTGGTACTGTTTTAGGAAGGAAAGGCATATGGTTTCAATATGTTGAAATTTGTCTTCAGTAGCAGAATGGTTTTTAAATACTATTCCCTTTCCCTCTCTTTACACTTCTCCCTTTTCTCATTTCACAGATTCCATGAGATCCAGCCATCTGACTTTCTCATTATCTGGCTCATTGTATATTGTTAGTCTACTTTTCTCTAAAGCAGGGGAGACAAAGAAATTCCATATTTAGTTTTGCATAGTTACTCATTCCCTGTTTGGAGTCAAATTTTAGTTTAATTTGTATTTCTTTATGTGTTTCTTGGTCCTGCATGCTTGTACTCTGTTAGTGCCTGCTGATGGTTGCTAACTCAGTGTGGAGGAAGCACATGCACTGTGTGGCATGTTGTTTTTTGCTTGCTAGCTAAAGTTTGTTGTTTTTTTTTAACCCTTTGTGCAGCAGACATATGCTTTTTCTGTGGCTTGAACACACATTCAACAGCAGCAGTCTGTAGACTGGCCAGCTTTGGGGTAGGTCTTTGTGCAGAGCTGCCTGTTTGTTTTCAGGAGCTGTGGTCCCAGAAGCTCTCCTGACTGTGAGGTTTCCTTGTGACTCGCCTCTGCAGGGACAAGGATATGACAATTAATTGCCTGTGCTGAAGGGTATGCTAACCTCCTCTAGTCCCCTGTAGTGCAGGGATGGGGAGAGCGATGGCTGCAATATAAACCCTTCAGAGGAGAGGGTGCTATGTGAAGGTGGTCAGGAGCAGATGGGATGGGTCCTGGACTGAGCTCCTCTGGGTGCACTGGAAGGAGTGATATAGCACAGTGAGGGGATCTGGGTAATGAGGGCTTATAAAGAAATCTAGAAGTCTCCTCTGCTTAATTCCACTGGAATGTCTTGAAAGTCCAGGTACTTATTTAGAGGCTACTTGGAAGGACTGAGTGGGTTGGGTTGGACAGCAGCATTAGAGCATGTAGTAGGGGCAGAGGCATTTCTGTCTCCATGTAACCAGGCTCAGTTCTGCATGAACTGGAAAGACCTCTATGGCCTCGAGGAAGTACAGGAGTCAAGGACTGGGAGAAGTTAGCAAAATCCATTGACATTAATCCAAATTAACCTTTGAATACCTCATGTTTTCTGAACACGGTGTTTTAAGTGGCAGCAGACAGCGGTAAATGATCTTGTTTAATATCTCTGGGCTTCAGTGAATGTGAAACATTAGTATGAAATCTCCTTATTGTTATAATAAATATCTGGTTTAGCCTGATAAGAGGTGAGATGGTTCATAAAATGCTGGATGAGTAAGCCTAAAAGAATCTGTTTAATTGAATCTTCTTTCTTACAACGTCAGAGTAGTCAAAAATAGAGGTCTGGGGAATTGTGGTGAAATGCTGCTTTGGCATGTTCTCATTGGCTGGCTGGGCTGGTGATGCTGCTGCTTCGGGTCCCCATGAAACCAATTTTAGGCAAGTCACTCTTAACAGCAAATGAGGCATTTTCATATAAACCTTGACTGCTTGAAAATGTGTGTGTGGGTTAGGAGGCACATAGCTTCATTCATAGGTCAAATAAGGAAGCAAGGCTGCATTTAACCATAGCGTTTGAAGTAGGAAGAAATGTTTCTTAATGTCACCATTTTTTCTTTTAGGAACTCTACGTGTTATATTGCATAGGGAGCACTTAACAGTTGTCTCTGAATCCCTGTTGTTTACTGATGTGACCTTTTCTACAGCTCTCTAATGTGGTGGGGTTTTTTTTCCCCATGTAAAATGAAGCTTAAATTTAAATTTCCTGTACCACTTATATTAGCATGGCTTGGTCTTACACAAGCTGAACAAGTATCCCTGGCTTAAATGAGTAATCTTTGGGAGCTAGTTATATGAGAAAAGGCTCTAAGAAAGGTTAGCACATGCTATTTTAAAATACCAATATTGCATAGGCAAGAAAGAGAGAAGCACAAAAAAAGTCATTAACTGTTGTAAACCTAAACACTTCAAAGCAAGTTAACAAGTAGTTAAGGGGATCATAAATCTTATGCCTCGCTAGTAAATACCCACATTATACTTGCCAAGTGCAAAGAAAAGCTTATTTCTTCACACATAGGTCGGAGCTCTGACCTATAGATTTCTAAGATGTCTTAGAAGTTACTTCTCATTTTATGTCATGATCTTACTATTTTCTGCCATGCTGCAGCCTTATCATCTGGGAAGAATCATGTCAAGTTGTCGAACAGACTAATTGGTTTAATATTTTGCCATTCTTTCTCTTGAAAACTGACTGTTAGCCAGTGACAAAATCACTTTTGTTTTAAATTTTAGTGTCTTTGGCAGATAGAAGTATTAGATACTTTGATAGTATTTTCATGGGTTTTGGACATTTAATTCCCATTAATTTCTGAGAGGTTCTTTGCTTCCCTCAGGACGCTTTCACAGTCTCAGCCTTTGTAAACCTTCTGGTAATGGCTGGTTTTAAAATCTTTTCAGTTTCAACTTAATGGCAAATCTGTTTCTCACCAAGTTTCTATGACTATAAAAGGAACGTAGGACTTTTCCTTGGAGTACTAGGCAAGGGAGGCAGCCAAAACAAGCACAAATAGGATCACAGCGATGACCTCGCTGAGATCCTGACGCCTCTTTGGGAGGGAGCTCTGTTTGCTTTTGCAGTGCTGTGGGCAGAGTGCACATCCTCTCCTTGAAATTAGCTTCTTACCGCTGGGACTGAAGGGAGAGAGAGGGCTTGTAGGCACAGAAGTAACCCAGAGGTTGTGAACCAGCAAGGACTGCTGTGGTCCCAGTGGTGTGCTGCACTTTCACATCTCCCCATGCAGGGAGCCATGCAGAAATTACTGGTAGTGTTGCTAAAATATAATGGTGGAAGAACTGGGGTGTATCTCATCTCCTTTGACTTGTTACATTTCATGTCTTGGAGCATGAGCATAGAGGGATGCTCAGCTGGAAAGCCACAGCTCTGTAGAGACTGGACAAAGGCTGGTGTTAGCTGCAATGCCTTTCTTGCAGTTCTGTTCAGAAACATACAGCTTGAAGAGCTTAGTGAATTCTGGGTTAAAACTAGTAAGTGAATTCAGAGGCAGACAATATGGCCTGTGAAATCTGGGCTGATGACCGTGAGGAAGCGGAACTTGTAGAACAATGAGGCTGGAAGCTGTCTGGGAAGGCACAGAGCCGAGCTGCACAGCCTTAGGCTAGCCTGGGAGTTGCCATACACGTGATGAAAGCAGCCTGGTCCAGTAGGGAAATTCTGCCTGAAAACTTCACTTCTGCCCTGAAATCATCAGCCTTCATCTCTGTATTGGTGACATTTCTTGGCTCAGTGATTTGACTTGTCAGTAGCAAAGACAATGTGAGAAAAAACATTTTGCAATTCATGTTGTTCCTTTGCATTTGTTCAAAATGGCTGCTAGGCAAGGGAGAGAAAGTGTTTTTCCAAAGTTTAAGAAAAGGAAACACAGCAGAGTGGCCCTGGGTCATGCTGAGTAGTCTGGGTGTATCAAGCCTTAGCAGTATTCCTCCAGGAGTTACTCTGGAATGCCTGAAGCTCCTGAATGGTTTCCTAAATAGGCCTTTTCCTTGTCACAAGGAAGGGTGGGGAGACAAAAATGACCTTGGAAGTGATCTTGTCAAACCAGGAGTAGCCAAAAATATGTTGCTGTTGATCAGAGACACCATTGTAAAAATAAAGGCATACAGTATGCCATCTTAATTTTTCTGACTTGTATTTGTCTGCTGTTAGTAAAGTCCCGTCCTTTGTCTTCAAAAGCACTGGAGAGATATGCAGCATAAAAGGAACGACCATGGGGCCACCAAAGAGTCCCGTCTTTGTTGTTGTTTATACCAAAGTATTATGTTATGCTATTGGCAAAGTAATTTTCAGCTCCAAGTGAGACAAGATCAGTCACAGTGGTTTTCACAAGATTGATGTGAAGAGCTAGAGTGGTGCTAATTAATCAGAGATGGGGAGAGCATGTGCCTGCATACTCAATTAGTGTAACGGTTCTTAAATTGGAAAGGAGCTCAGCCATACAGTAATACTATAGCAAAGCCTGAAGGGTGTGGAGATACAATTCATAATGAACTACCTTAACTCATTACTTGAACGCTTGCACCCCAAGACACTCTTGAATGGTGAGCCCAGGGTGATTTTCTTTTGTAGGTACTGCAGTGCTAGGAATCGCCAAAAATGCTTGAAAGGCAGCATTTCCTTTTATTTAGACAGTGTTATATAACTGGGCTCCTTAATTATATTTTTACTTGAGGAGAAAGAGGAATGAGTGTTTGGTAGAGTAAATCATCTTTGACATAAACAGTACTTAGTTACAGCTGCTTTTCACTGTTCTTTGAACCCCCATCTCTTTTAAGAAAAACTGCAGGTTGTGATAGTTGCTACAACACTATAAATAATAACAAAATGGTAGTTCCAGCTTTGTTCCAATAGTGCACATGGAAGCTTAAAAATGAAAACTGATCTCCAGCCTAAAAAATGACATATATGGTGGGATAGAGTATTTTCTGTGCTTGATATCTACATTGTTTTTACTCTTAAACTCTCGTGTTTGTGCTTGTTTGTTCTTACATTACAGCAAAGATGCTTTTTCTTGCCTTTAGGTAGAATAACCTGTAAGCCATTGTGATCTGAAGTAGCAGAAGATTTTTGTTAAGTCTTTGAAAATAAAGTGATTTAGTGGTATAGCAGCTTTAATTTTATCCAGATTTGTAGTTTACATTAGGCACAGCTGTTGAGTAAACCTGCAGAATGAATTAGAAATGGATTAATGAAGCTCTAAGACAAATATATTAGAATATTTTAAACAGCTCTCAAGGAAACAGTTTTGTTTAATTTTAGTCATGTAATGGCTTTATACTCTGAACAAAATAAAGTAAAACAATACACTCAAATTCTAAATTGACAGGCAATGTATAATTTTCTCCACTGGCTTTTGAAGTATGCAAACCCATATAATTATTTTCTGACTATTGAAATTGGTTCATATGGTTTATGAAGCCCTCCCTAACAAATATGATCTGTGGCAGCTGGCCCAATACCTGCTATGCCACTCCAACAGCTATAAAACCAGAGATAACAGTCCAATTTCATTTGTAGTTATGCTGCAATAAATCTGGAGTAAGTTCATTGGTCTGATTCCACATTTAGAAACCTAAGTTACTTTTCCAATCTCTGTCATTTCAGGCTATGTTCTATGCAATATAGTGTGGATGGAATGTGTCTAGTATCTTTGATATCTTAAGTCAGAAATAGGTCACTGAAGTTTGATTCTCCAAGGCAAAAATTCAGCAGCCAGACAAGGGAAGAGGAGGGATGATAGCTTCTGATAGACTTACTCAAGAAATCCTCAAGCTGATTATCTGCCTTATTCAAGCTTCTGCCTCGCTTCTGCTGAAACAGTCCTTGAAAACACAAACTTCTGATGCTCCTATATTCACTAGCAGGGGTCCTCAAACTACAGCCCGCGGGCCGGATACGGCCCGTCAGGGTCCTCAATCCGGCCCGCGGGTATTTACAGAACTCCCCGCACCCCCCCC
>JAVSBS010019619.1:62113-93028 GCA_033124195.1 Coracias cyanogaster | reverse complement strand
TCAAAACGGCCTGGCCTGGTGTGCTCGTATGGCTGCCAGCGCCGGTGAGCGCCGGCTCCTCAGAGCCCTGGCGCAGCCGCCGGCGGGACGCTGAGGAGCGCGGGGGCTCTCCGCGGCGCTCCGCCAGGCTTGCGCACCCGCGCAGGACGCGCCCGCGGGAGCCGGGGGCGAGCGGCGGGAGCGCGGCCGGCCCCGGCGGCGGCTCTGGGCGGGCGGCGTGCTCCGGGGGAACGACCGCGGCGGGGGAGAGCCAGCCCCCTCCCGCCGTCAGCGGCGTTCGGTCCGTGCGGGCACCGCCAGCTGCGCGCCCCCTGTTCGGGGTCAGCTCTTCTTGGTGTTGCACCGCACGCAGATTAAAGGGGCCTGAGCCAGTCAATAAAACGCATCTTCAGGACAAAACCGGCCCTTGTCAGAGAATCGCCTGTGTTTTCCCGAGGCACGTCTCCTCCCTTCCCCCAGCTCCCCAGTACGTGGCAATTCCGACTCCTGCTCCGTGAGGATCCCCGAGCCTGGTACAGCAGCTCCTCTGTCTTGCAACCTCCATTTCCCCCCCGTCGCCGTTACAAGTGCTGCCATTGCTGCTAAACAAACACGAATTCAGCACGGAAAGCTTGTGACTTGCCCAGCATCCTTTAGGGAAGCTGGTCTGCGGTCAGCGAGGAGGGATGCAGGCAGGGCGTTTGCAGCACGCCAGCAGCCCCTGGCAGCTTCTCTGCTGGACGCCTCTGGTGTGTAAGAGCCATGAGGTAGGTTACTCAGACTTGAAAATGGAGGACGGTAGTGGTAACCAGCCTGTTGTTTGGTGGAGTAAGTCTCAGCAGTACTTCCTGTAATGGTGGTGCTGAAAGTGATGTTTTACTTGGTTTAGCTACTGGTGCAGAGAATGAAACATCTTAAGCACTAGCTTTGCGGTACCTGCTACTCGAGCATTGTCAGTTACAGCTTTTTTAAAAACAAAAAAAAAAGTAGAGAAGTATTTTGGGTTTTTAACATGATGTCTGTCAGCTGTGATAAGAAAGGATCCTCTTTTCTGCCTCGAAAATGGAAGATGGGGAATAGCTATGCCCCTTTGGTTGAGAGAGAGGGCTTTAGGATGTGAGAAATTTGCAGGAACAGCACTGAGATTTTGATTCCACACCTCTGAGCAATGAAAAAAGAACTCTCATCCTAGACAGAGTACCTAAGTCCCTTTCTCTGTCTTGTGTGTTTTTTCTTTTTGTGTGTGTGTCTTTTTTTTTCATTTTTCCCCTCCCTTCTTCCCGGTGGCAGAGGAAACATCCTTTCTTCAAACTTAGAATAAGGATTGGTAGTATAGGATGTTAGTATTACGTTATTTGCTCTTGATTGTTATCTTAATTCACTAAGCCTTTGAGAGGCAAGGATCCTATTCATTCTTTGTGATTTGCAAATCTCCTATAAACCTTTTATTGTTAGTTGAAACTGATTTATGAGATCCTCAACTAGGAATATGCTATTGTCTTTATATTTTTGGTGCTGTACACCATTTTCTTCTGTGTTTCTGAGCAAGTGTTGCCTTCATAGTAAACTCATGTGGTGCTTTGCCTATATCTTGCTTAGTGTGAAAAACACTTCTCTGTTATTATGTGCAAGAAAACAGACATAACAGACATAAGCAAGGAATACTTAAATAGATATGGTTATTTGCAATCAAGATTACTTTGATAAAGATACAAAGTTTACAAAGGCTATGTGAGGTAATGTGGGGAAGGGAGCAATGTTAAACGGTGATTTATTTTGTAGGATCCAGATATGCACAATAGATATCCATACCTGTTCTGACATCCTTGGTGGGGCCAGTAATCTGTCCAGCATGCTCAGACCTGGAGGAGGAATTCTAGAGTGGTGTCACCAGCAGGGGAGAAGGTCTCTGTGTTGCCGTTGTGGGAAGGTAATCATTAATGGCAACAAAGGTGTATAATGACAATGCAAAGAGAGGGAAAGTGCTTAGGTGCTTGCTGTGGAAAGATTAACTAGTGTACATTGCCCTGACACATAGCTGCGGTAGGTCCTGCCAGTGACAAGAAGATAAGAAAATGGATGCTAGGGGAGAAAAGGGTACATGCATCCCTGTGGTCAGAAGCGTTTGTGACCACCTACATTGTGGCTTGGTGCAGCTTTGTAAGAAGTGACTCTACTGAAATTTCCCATCTTGAAGTTAGTTTTTAAAATTTCTCCAGGCCTTCCTGTTCCTTCTGTGTGTTGAGGTCCCGCTCAAAGTTTGTTGAAGCCAGTTGGAGTAGGTGGATTTTGAGTTGGGTCCTGTACCACTGGCTGAGTTTCTTTCTGCCTTGTGTTCCCTGGTGGCACTGGCTGCTGTGCCTGTTCCTCTTGCTGCACACCGGATGTCTTGTGGGCAGGGTGCTGCTGACTCAGCGCCTCAGCCCAGGGTCTCCCTTCGCTTCCTCCTGCACCACTGAGAGCCAGAGGGGAGTTTTGATACAGGTACATGGCACTGTGGTCACCGAGAATAAATTAGTGTCCTGAGGCATAAAGCATTTATTCCGTGTGGGGCTGGTGGTGGCTGTTTCACCAGGAAGTAACTTGAGTCACAAATGATGTCATAGGGGAGTCCAGTATGCTTTGCAACTGGACGCAAACAAAAGGGAGTTTCAGAGTTGGTGTTTTACCAAATAATGATCTCTGAAAGATTTAATTTCTTTTCAAAAAAACAATTTGTATCTTCCAGTTATTTCACAAAATTGCTGTAGATCCCCAAATATTTATAAATCACATTGACAGTATTTACGTTATACTCAAATGTATATAAAGTGGAAAGAATAAAACATATTTCAGTTTCTGCAGTTTGAATTTCTCAATTCCTTGCTAGCACTGAAACGAGACTACACAGTTCTCTTTTTGTGTTTGTTTTGTTTTTTCCTTTCTGTTTTTTGTGTATTTATTTATCTTCTCTTGGCAGTGGGAAGACTATATCCTAGCAAAAAAAATTGCTATTGATGTATTAAGAAAAATTGAGATAAAGACATGTATGTACTTTTTTGCATAACTGACATTTTAAACATTTTCTTATAATAAGCAATGAAAAGTCTGTGGACCTCACCACGCAAAGGCTTGTGCACATGACTAATTTTCGACATATGTATGGTCTCATGAGCAAGCACGCATGCATAAGGCTCTCGGGGGTCACGGTAAAGGTGCTTGATCTTGAAAGTGTTTATTCTTGTCTGTAATGTTGAGGTGCTGTGGGCCTACACTGGCAAGTGTTTGCTGGACGAGGGCTGAAATACAGAGAAGGATGTTTGTGAAGTACAGTTCTCTAGCAGCTACCAGCATTATATTTGTAAAAGTGGTTGTAATTACTGTTTCAAAGCTATTCTATACCTCTTACCTTGTGCGGACTCTTTGCGCCACATTTTTTAATTTTGACTTACTTGCATTGGGAATGAGTTTGGCTCGAGATCTTTTGGTCTAAGCAAATTGAGTACAATTTTATTTTAACCATATAACAAAGAATAGGTACAGATTGCTTGCCAAACGATTTTTCCCCTCAGAGACTCCAAACAAATTTAGAAAAGAGCAAAGCCAGTATTTCCAGTGCTCAACTTCTTAAGAATCATCTTGGGTTTTGGCATGTTAAAAAGGAAAGTGCGTCACAAGTCAAGTTGGCACTTTCTAATACCATCAGTAATACTTATTTCCACATCATTGATTTTTAACTGACAATGCTTCAGTCTTTCTCTCACCATAAGTTTTTAATTAAAAGAATTGAAACTCTTTTCACTTATTTCTATATTCTCTTCAGTTGTATTCTTCCAGTCTTGTAAGAGCAGGTTCCCGTCCCTCTTCAGGAAATGTATAGGAAGAGAAGCGAAGACCTTCATGTAGCAGCTGCCAGTGTTCAGAGAGATATCCTTGGAAGGAGGAAGCTTGTTTTCTTAGAATCAAGCCAGCAAAAATGCCGCTTCTGCCCAACATTTGGAGGTCAGCAGTAGTACGGGAAGAGAGTGTGGCTGCACCAAGGACTTGTTTGTTGGCACTGTTTTAAAAGAAATACCTTCCATTTTTTCCTTTTCTTCAAGTATAAATCAGGATATGAAAACACGTTGTTCAGGTAGTCTCAGAATTGTTGCTACCTATAATTTTCCTTCTTTCCACTTGATCTCTTTCCTCAGAAGTGATTTGTTCTATGAAGTAGTTCTGATATTTATGTCTTCAGCAACAATCGTGGTGTAAAATACAGCCACCCTTAGGGGAGGAGGAAAGTTTTATTGCTCAGATTTTTTTTTTTTTTTCAATTCAGAGACCCTTTTCTTGATTAAAGTAACTCTGAAGAAACAGAAAAAATAAATGGGCTGAAAGCATTTGGCAGCCAGCAGTCAGTGAGGATGGCAGTCACCTCCGTTCACCATGGCCCTGTGTATTTTGTGTCATCAATAGAAAAATAAATGATTTGGTTCTTGTGATCAGCCTTAACTGTTAATGGTAGGAAAAAGAACCCTCTGTGTATATGGTCTTTTTGTTAAAAGTTAGGCGTCTTAAGTATTCTGTGTTAGGAAGGTCTCCCTTGAAGACCAGTAAAATACAATGTAAGATTTCTCGGATCCAGGGGGTGGGCATAACAAATAATTAAATGCTGTTGCTACCTTTTCCTGTAAAATCTCTTAAAACTTTGCTGTGCATTTAAATTAGGAAAAAATGGCACACTTCTTAAACTGGAGTGTAAAATCCCTCTCAATTCACTTGCTCTTGGGATTTCTTTTTTTTCTAAGTCACATCTCCTGATGATTTCCCCTGTATGTTGATACCATGAGTGGGGCCACCTAAATCTAGATGTCTATTGGCGCTTTAGATGGCTTGTCTGTGACACTCACGTGGAACTGGTAAATGCGGTGAGTCCCACAGCAGTGTCCTGGAGCATCTGCAGGAGATCAGTGATGCTCTAGATCAGGGGTCCTCAAACTATGGCCTGCGGGACGGATACGGTCCGCCAGGGTCTTCAATCTGGCCCATGGGTATTTACAGAACTCCCTGCCCCCCTGCTGCTACAAACCACGCCGCCCCGTCCTCGTCCTCCTCCGCAATGCATGGTGGGTGAGAGGCGCCGGTGTCTCCTCTGCCAGGCAAGCTCAGTCGGCAGCCTCTGGACGGCAAGGTCCAGCCAACTTGGGTGAATCGCCAGAGCCCAGGTGTGGCAAAGTTCCCTCAGTCCCTTCTGGCCACCCTTTCTGGACTGCACGTACGGGCTAGGGAGGGGGGCGGCGGCATCAGCGAGGTGGGCGACTCCCCCATTGTTTTTTTCCAAACTATAGTCCGGCCCCCGACAGTGTCTGAGGGCAGTGAACCGGCCCCCGACAGTGTCTGAGGGACAGTGAACTGGCCCCCTGTTTAAAAAGTTTGAGGACCCCTGCACTAGAGGAACCTGGCAACTAGTTGCTATCTTAGTCTTTGGGTTGTCATCATCCTTTGAGCACGTGTTACTCCTGTAGCGTGGCTAATACACCAGGAGCTGCCCAGCAAATTTAAGAAGGTGCCAGTAGGTTTACTTGTCTTAATCATACAGCTGTAGTTAAACTGCTGCAGATCTCTTACAGTTCAGAATATCCTTCCTTTTTGCAGTTTAGCGGAAGTGTTACTACCTGAGAATTTAATTTGGCAGGAGAAAGATTGTACCTGTATGGAAGGAGTGGTGGACTCCCACTGATAGACACACTCTTACTGAGTTGCTCTGTAGTTGGTTGCTTGAAGTATGACTGTTGAAGCTGGCTAGAGATGGATTTATTCTTTGTTTTGCTTATTTGTGGTATTTGCTTGCTTTACAATTGAACCTATTCCCGTATGAAGTTGAGAAGTGATCAGGAGTGCTTAACAAAAGGGAATCTGGATAGAACAGTCTTTGTAAGAAATAATTATCCTCACCTTGTACTCAGGATGTATAAGGTCCACATTTCACCTAACCAAACATAGGTCAAACTGAGTTTAGCCCAATCTGGAGAGATTTGAAAAGCCTGTGCATGTAGTTAAATTCTAGTACAGTGAAACAAATCTTCTGATTGACTTCCTAGGGTGGGTTGTTATTCTAAAAATGCTACTGAAATCAGCGAGCGTATATAGGAGTTTGTCTTGGCCCACTCTTTCTTTCATTGTTCAGAATTTTGTACCCTTTGCCACTAAGCATGGCTGGTCTGCCTCAGTTACCTGTTCTACACGATACAGAATCATCTGGAGCAGCATGTAGGGTTTTTTTTTCTCACTGCAATGACTTGGCTGTGCTTAAAGTCTGTGTGAGTAAAAATAAATAAAATTCAAGTCAATAAAATATAATAAATAGCATCCCTGTTACAAGTACAAAATTACACTCCTGTACCTCAGCCATGCAGTTGTGCAGCAGAAAATGCTTCTTAGACAAAAGCGTGAACTTTCACAATCCAGAATATATTTTTCCCACTTATATGTGACTTCATGGCATAGTGAGAAAAAGTTCCCATTTTTTTCTTAGACCATGATTTGTCTGTCTTTGTTCCTACTTTGTTGAGTCCTGTAATCAATCCCAATTATCTCCACATCTCTGCATCTGATTTCAAAGGATGGTATCAGGCCATACCTAAAACCATTGGGGTTACCAATTAAATAAAATATTGCAAAGTGAGTTAACATATTAGCAACCTTTGTTCAGAATATTTTTGCAAAGATAACCTGACTTATTAACTAGCTGAACCAGGACACAAGTTTTGTCATTAAACGCAGCTGATGGAAAATTGAGTTACGTCTTCTAATTATATGGACAAACAGCCCTGGAAGCTGTTTCTGTTCAAGGCATTGTTCTCTAATCAAAAGGAGTTTGTGACAGAGTCGTCTTTTTTTATGAGATGGGAAATGTGAGTTGTATGACGTGCTACCTTAATGTCTTCTGTCATGTATTGATGCTTTCAAACTTCTCAGAATGAAACGTGATCCTATAGTAGGCTACAATGATAATAATTTTTTTGCTTTGTATGGAAATCACATATTTCTTGTCTTTTTGTCACTGGTTTAATTTTAGCCTTGACGTTAGCTGTGCCATTCTGATGCTTTCAGTGACTTGTGTGAAATAGGGTGATGTTTTAGCCCCCTTCCCAAAGGAGCAGACAATAACTTTTCATGCATGCAGCTCTTCAGGGAAGAAATGCTCCAGGCCTTCTAATCTGTGAGAGATGGATTGAAAACTAGCACTCTGAAGTCTCACAAATAAAAAACGATGCACAGTCATAGACCGTTGGTCTGAGCATTTCTCATGTTCTCGAGTTCTTATGTCATCTTTCCAGGAGCAGCGTGTCGGGGTTCTGGATGCAGTTTTTGCTGATGAATGCACCGAAGGCTGACTGTGTGCCAGGAGGACTGTCTATCTGGCATGGAAGAACTGAGGAACAGTTTGCAAAGTACCTCAGTACCTAATTCAAAGCAGAACACAGCTGGGCATCTCTTCCCAGCTCTTTTCAGTCTTAGGGAGTGAGTTCCTGTTTAGGACCATTTATTTTTGAAGGCCTTGAGCTAATAAGCCTCCTTATTAACCAGTAGCTCTGGGTTATCTAATCCAGCCACGTGAGCTGGCTGCCTGGTGGGACTGCTTAGGTCCTGAACCAATGGTAGCGTCTGGCATTTTTTGTCTGTTTGCCAGCTGCTGAGAAGCTTGACTGAAAGGCACAAATTAAAATCTAAAGAGAGCCTTAATGGAAGGTCCAAGCAGATGGAGATCAGTGTGGAGACTGGTAAACGGGATAGTAAGACATAAGACCAACTTGTACTCTTGCCCTCAGGCAGCATCTGTTACTGGAAATAAAACCTGGGCTTGTCATTATTTTAATTTAGCAAATATATGAGTGGAGAAAAAGCCATTCTCATGTCTCTAAGCGTTTTCATGATAATGCATCATATGTTTCTGCGTTAGGACACAACCCCATTGCTGCAGCTTCACCTCGTAATGCAGACACTCAACATATAAAGCAATTGTGTGTATTCGCACCCATATTCAACATCATGCATTTGCTGTTAATCATTGATAAATTTTATGCCAGGCCAGCTGTACAATTTAATTTGTCCTCTGTCTGTTTGCAAATAACATGACTCTGCATATTGAGTCATATTTCAGGTACTTTATTGACAGTAACTTTTTATAACCTTATGCCCATGGCTATGCATAAATGGTTTAGCATTGGCTATGTATCTGTGAAATGAATTAAACACAGTATTTATAACAAAATGGCTCTAAGTAAAGCTGTGAAGTGATTACGGTATTTTAAATAAGCAAAGGATTTGGAAACCACTGTGGTTTCCTTTTTTGCAAGTGAATAAGTATAATTATGTGTTTTAGTGACTAAAATAAAAAACAAATTGCAAAGCATGTTTTTATTCTATTAATAAACTTGGCTAAAATGCTGATACTTCAAATGCATTCTACTAAATAGGAAAGGATGAGGTTAATAAGATAGCAGTCTTTCATCACCTCTGCACTTTGAAAGGCTTGTTGATTTGAACATTTTTTTATGCATTTCCTGTCTTTAGTTTTGTTTGGTTTTGTAGTTTTTGAAATAGAAAAGCAAAGATTATGTTCAGAAAGTACCACAGATGTTACCATACAAGTGTAGTCCTGTTTTGAACTAAGTTTCTAAATTGAATTCTTTCAGTTACTGGTTATACCTGTTCATTCCTTGTAGTACAAAGTACAGATCACCTCTATAACACTTCAAACTTTCAACATTAGAAGCTGTGACTTGAAAATATTTTGCCCATCTGTTTAATATTTTTGCTCATGCTTTTTAATTTGGAAAAGTGATAGAGGAGCATTTAACATGGGTCAGGTGTGTCAAAGATGATGTTTTATTGCCCTGTATAAAGATGTCTTTCAATGGAGGCACATTTGCTGAAGGTATAAAGTCCCTTCTTGCACTAGGACCTTGACCTCAACTCTCTTCTCTGCAACCTGTCCTGGTTCTCATATTGGTAAAATGGATTCTTGCTTATCTCTATGATGTGCTCTGAGCCTGTTGGGAGAAAGAAGTTGGTATTTTGCGTCAAGTAGGTAGGTATGAGACACATGACAGTGGTATAGTGTCCACTGAAACTGATGAATGTCTTTCCTCTTAAACAGAGGTTGAATGGGAAGCTAAGACACACAGCAGCCCTTGGATAGGAGTTCTGCATGGTACGGTGTGTGTGTGTACCTACACTGGCCAGCTCATTGAGAATGTGTTTAAAAAAACCACAACTGGCCTTTTATATAAGATGTGGTTTACAAAATGTTTCTAATGGTTAGATTTTTATTACATAAACTCTCTTCTGGTTTTGATTAATGTCTGGATGTAAAGACTTTTATATATCCTTTTATAGTTTTATATAAGAACAGTCAAACCTTGAAGGAATTCTGCATTGTTGTATATTACATCAGTCCTGATGGTCTTAATCTCATCAGTAATTAAAAGCAAGGTTAACTTGTTACTTGATTGAGATGTAAGAGTATTGGTAATTCAACCTTTTCCTCTCTAGAAGAGTAAATTTTTGGAGGTTTGGTTTATGTCAGCTTTTCACAGTCATTGCAGGAAGTTGAATTATATATCCATGGGGTTATTCTAAAGTTTGTTGGGTTTTTGTTTTCCTTTGGATAAACTAATTTTGACTTGAGCACACAGGTAGCATAGGTCTGACTGTGTTTACTGAGTCCTATGCAGTAAGCTGTGTAACTTTTTTTAAGCTTTACTTTCTTGAAGGGGTGGCATCCTGAAATAGGTGGTTGTGGATGGTTGTGTAGTGAACCCTGCAGAACCGCACTGTTGCGTAAGGGACTGGATGACAATATCTTCCTGCTCATGTAAATTCTAAGGATAGTGGAAGTCCTGTGTAGTTTGACTCCCTGTGTAGGATAGGCATAAAAACCTATTAAATACTTTCAAAGCCAAGAAGTCTTTGCTAATGTTTGTCCCTTGCATAAACACAGGTTTTTTTATCTACGAACTGACTTTACAAAGGCTTGGTTATTCCCCTTGCTGCCAGGTTAAGCTGCTTTCTGCCACACTCTGGGGTAGGTTAGAACTGAGTGTCTTCTAGGAACTCATAGAGTCCACTGGTCAGGTATTGCTCAAGGAGCCAATATGGCTGACAAATTAATTTCTGCCCTATTGAAATTAAAAACGAATAAATAATTGCTACAGAGTGATGGTGCATCGTAATATAGGTAATAAATTCATGGTAAATTATATTTATACTGAAACAGGGAGGCACCATGTATCTGGGGTGATTTATACACAATCTGCCAAGTTACTGAGCTAATATTAATTTGTAGGAGACATCAGCCTTGCTCTGCAAGATAATTTAGATCATTCCTTGTATGATTCCAATGTGTTCACATGAAGTGTGGGAACAATTAAATATTAATAAAGGACTTAAAAATGGGAATGAGTATGGGAAAGGAGAAGCCCCATACATCCCTGAGTAAGTCTTAATTCTCATTCTGTTCTAGTATGTTTTCTAGTCTCTGTTCATCACTGTGGTATTTGAATACTTTCGGGTAGTCCATTAAGTAGCATGTTCATCACATCATTATACCCTGTCACTGAGGAGAGGATTAAATAGTCATATTGTATCTATTAATCTGGGAAACTGTGCTTCAATTACAGCAGACTGGAGAATAGATGAAGAGATGAGGTTTATCGGCGTATGACTTTGATAGAATATTGGTGTTTTACTTAATGGGGTATTTTTTACTAATGTATTTATCTTTTTCAAAAAATAAAATTATTTTAAACTCTACGTATTGATATAAGAGAGTTACCTATCTCTTTCTAGTTAATTATCAAACGGCAAATAATAGTGATACAAAGAAAAGAATGTTAGAAACTGTTTATCTATCCAAGGAGAAAAAAAAAACCCAACCCACTATTATTTAACATCTACCATGCAAGTAAGCAGTCAATCTCTGAGGAAGTGGTGTGAGGAATACCAAAATTACAGAAATATATTTAGATAAGAGTACATCTACTGTAGAGGAAAACAAACCAGAAAATTCCATCTCCTGGTAGTTAAGAAAGGAAAAAAAATAATCCATCTGCCAACATGTCAGATCGGAAGGGACATGAACATCAACCACAGTTACAATGGAAAATTAAATATTTTAAACTATTCCCATGCAGTGTTCACAGTTCACTGCAAGTATGTGCACAGGGACATAGAATACTGTAGTTGGATTATATTAGCTTGCTGGAGCTAGATGGAAAAATTCAGAAGTTATGTAAAGGTTTTCAAATACAGATATTGCATCCCAAGGAGAAACGGCTGCTGGGACCGGTGACATTTAAGAGTTCTATAAATTTTTCATCAACAAATTTGTTCCTTTTTTGAAATCTTTTGACTACATTCTTGAGGAAAGTTTTCCAGAGTGGTGTTTTTCTGAAATCTTTGCCTTTTTAGAATGTAACAAAGATTTTATGAAACCTAACCTGTTAAGATACTTGTCTTTATGAAGTTCTGCATTTTTCACTTATCTTCATTTTAAAGGCAATCATTTAAAACTTAGGAGGGGAGAAACTAGCAAAACTTGTTTTTTCAGCTGAGACAACTTTGTGGCCAGAGTTTTTCAGGTGGTATTGATAAGATCATGATTATAACAGTGGCCAAAGTGTCTGAAAGGTGTGTTCTGAGAAGGCTGCTGGCAGAGCAGAAGGGGTGTTGTCAGTGGCTCTGCGTGCCTGTGGATGTGGCTCTTCCAGAATTAAAAAGGTATGAATTCAAAACAGGAGATTGTCTCATATTGTAGTAGACTTATTGCTGTTTCTGTAATTACTGATTTCTCTGTAACAGTGCCCCAGGCTCAAATGGGAAATGGTATCACACTTGGGTTTGTGCTGCCTCGGTTGGCTTGTCCCTCGTCTGTTCTGAGCACCTTGTGTCATCTGAAGTACAGGAACCAGGGGGTGAGCAGGTGGTGATGTGAGAGAAAGCAAAAGTTAAATGAAGAATGTCCTTTGGGTTAAAATACCACCACAGGGAAAATGCAGAGACTGTTTCCTGAATGCTTCTGAGTGTGACTATTTCTCATAAATGGAATGAGATTTAGTGGGTGCATTATATGTGTCTGTTTTGCAATAGAAACAAAAGTATATCAAGAACAGAGCAAAGTGCAAGCTTAGAAATTGCATTCATTCAGTGTATTGCTGTACTATCTATTTCTTGACTCTTGTAATTTGTTTCTCTGCTGTTTTTTACTGAAACAATTAGCTCACCCCCACTATTCTCTCTAAAAGTGTTGGTGATGAGCCGTTAATTATGAAATCATTTTATCACAGTTTCTTAAATGCAGTTTGTTGATTGACCAATGACAACATACTAATAATTACCTGTAACTCTTTCTGATTTATCTTGTTTTACAGTAAGCTACATTTAATAATAGCAAGCTTGCTTTGCCTCCAACCCTCTGGAGACTTGCTTAAGTAATAATTACTTGCAGATGGAGCTCATTTGTGCCCTGATTCACACTCATTCAGCCCCAGTGAGGTCAGGCCTTTCACATTTGTGTTTTCCATCTTTAAGCAAAACAATATGTTGATAGAGAACAGAATATGAAAAAGAAATACTTCAGGATTTGTGTATGAATGCTGCCCGTGGGAACAAGGGCTTTGCCTCACAACTTCTAGAGATTCTTCTTCAAGGGATCCCTTCTGGCTCGAGGTAAAGGGGACTGCCTTCTGCTAGGTGATTGGTTTTGGCTGAAAACCTGAAAAATTGCTTCTGACCAGTTTCACAACCTGAAACATGGATCAGATGGCTTAGTCAGGCTAATGCTCCTGTCCACCTGTCTGAACTCCCAAAAATCTTTGCATCTGCTGGCAAGACTCCTGAATGTGATGGAACAGGAAAAGTGGGGTTAGGAGAGTTAAGAATACATTTGCAATCTGACAAAAAAAGCCAGGGTAGAGAAAACGGCTCTGTTAATGTATCTCCCTGACAGGAATGGTGCTGCAGGGAATGTGCTTTCGTTAGACATCAGCAAATCCCCTGGGGAAACAGCTGTTTCAAATGCCTTGACTCTGGGAGGGGGGAACTTTAAATCAGATTACACACACTATTAGACACTGGTGAAGCTAACCACAAGATGCAAAATCCATTGCAAACCCAAGTTCCATTAGTTTTTCTATCCACCTTCCCATCGTGTGTGCAAGGGTCTGTTCCTATGAGATGCTGAACACCTTTAGCTAAAGTAGATCCTGATCACGGCTGTTCACTTGCCTTCAGCTTCTCCTGGCTCTTAGGGGAATTTAAGGGGTTTTATGTTGCATAAATGAACCTTTTCTAAGTAGGCATTAGTGAAGAGGACATGGGAAATCATCCTGTGACAGGTTTTAGTCACGAAATTTTGAGAGTGCTTTTGCCTGTGTGTGCCAAGTAAGGAGGGCTCCATACATTTGCATGCATTGTCTTTGGGCAGCAATGAAAAAGATAACTGACCACTTGGTTTTCTGGGAAAGAAAGGGGCATTATCAGGGAAGATACTGGAAAAGTTAATTAGAATACTAAATGAGCAAATATTTTACTGTCATTACTTAAGCTTTCCTAGGAAAAGAGATAACTTAACATTAATTGCCAGAGAAATGGCGGAGGATTATGACAAATGAATATGTGGGATACAGGATGAGCATTCAGATACAGGAGAAACAGTGCAAAACAAATAATATTAATAACAATAATTTGTGACTGTATATGTGTTGGAAATAGTTGAAAAATGTTTTTAAAATTTAATTAATCTTGTATGTGTGTGCATGTGATTTTTTTTTTTATTGGATTAGCAAGGACATCTTTCAGAATTATGAAATACAAGCTGTATTCTCCAATACTGAGAGCTCATATAATTACCAGAAGTACAGTAAATGTCCCTATCATTCTCTGGGTTTAATCTCAGCATAATTAGCTCCTTGCACAATAGAGTGTTTAATTTGAATGGCTGCCAAGGCTCATTAAGTTAGAGAAGTAGTTCCTGAGATCTCTGTTGTTAAAATTGGGACTCATATGAGAGAATTTTCACTGGAGGTATAACAGGGCTCTTTTTGATATTCTAGTATTAATTTCAGGCAGGAATCTAAATATTTAAAGAGATATGGATGCATCTTTCTACCAGATGCTAGAAGTTGGACTTCACACCTTGCTCAGAAATGTATCTGCTATCTCACAGATCTTACAGAGCCAACTGGGACAAAACCAGTGTGCAGTTAGTACTGCCTTGAGCAGTGAGAGTATTTTTCTAAGGAGGGGTGTGGCACCGTTTTTGCTGGTGATAGTTGCAGAATAATTACTGTTCTTTAGTTGGGGAATAGGAACCGTTACAAAGAATATTGTTGTGATTTATTTGCAGTAATGAAATCCTTTCATCAAATATTTTCACTCACATTAAACATCAGTTTAATATGAATTCTTTACTCTCATTATCTCTGTTCTACTTGGCCGAGTTGTTTTCCTACTGCAGAAAACTGTTTCCAATGCACGTAGCTGGCAGCGGGTCTACAGTGCCTGACTGAAGGTAATTGTGTTCCTCATGTTACCTGGCAATTACCTGTGACTCATTCATATTGTCACCTAAATTAAAGCAATGCTAGACTGCATCATCTTGATGGATCTCATATTTCTGTGGGTCTTTTTTTTTCAGATTGGAATACTAACAGTGCTACTTCATGTCACTTCTAGACTGTTTGAAAGTAGATGTCAAAGGCTGTACCAAAAATGTTTTAAGAATATAAAAAATCAGCCAGCATGTTTGCAGAGTTTGAGGCTGATTCTGTGCAGAATTGCATGCTTTTTTACATCGCTGGGACCTTATCTGTGTTGCCCGTTCCTTAAGGTGTAAGATAGCTGTGTAAATACAAGCTGATGTTGGTTTTTGAGGGGCTTTCTTTTCCTTCACAACTGGTGTGTCTACAGACCCTATTTTTTGAGTTTGGATATTTTGTTCCTTTCTGCAGCTTGATCTTTTTTGATTTATAGAGCAGGCAGTGTCTGTTCCTTTATTATGAGCTTTGTGATGGTCTCAGGACAGTAGAAATTATATGATAGAAACACTGAAGGGTCAGACTCCTCAAGAAAAGAAACTGTGTTCACTGCTGACAGTGCTGAAGTCTGAAATTTGAGAAGGCTAAACCAGATGTCTTTACATATACGTCTTGTACTTCATACTGACTTGTGTTTCCTTCCTCTTGAGGTCTCACAACACTAGCCCAAGACTAATGGACATGGGTTCCATTTAAATTGCCTGAAACATACAGGAAGGTTACTGTTGGGGTCTGACATGGTTTATGCACATGTGAAATAAAAATGTTTCTGTGGATCACATTTCTTCAAATGGGGCACATTTTCTGCATGACATTCTCAAATACTTCTCCACGGTAGTTAGTATGCCCATGTGGAAAAATCCACTCTTGTTTCTTTTTGAGACAGTCTGGGAGAAGTGTAGAGGCATCAACTTAAAAATCTAAATTCTATTCCTGATCCTCTGGTTTGGAGGAGGAAGAGCTGCCTCATCTCTGTTTCTATTCTCTCTATGATCCTTCTACCATATTTTTTTAATATTACTTGCTGGCTTTGTGGGGCAAGAACTGTCTTTTCCTGTTTGCACAGGACACAATGGCACCCAGGGCTCAGCTGGGCCTCAAATGTGTACCAGAATATCAACTAATTAGTACTAGCTTCAGACTGCAGATGGATGTGGAGAATAAATTGTTTATAGAAGAAAACCTGAAGAACTTAGATGGCACAATTTGCATAAATTATAAATGGCCTCAAAATTCGCCATTTACATTTTCTGCTTTTTGCAGTGCAGGTGATGGACCTGTGGATAGCACTATTTTTAGTGTGTGAACCATTGCACCACAAATAATGTGTCAGCTTCATCTTTAAAAAAAACACTAAAATGACCATAGAGGTCAAACAAGAGGTGTGTTTAGCCCAGTATTTTGTGTCTCTTGATAACTCAGTAAGACAGGCTGCCGATTAGAGAGGAGCATAAGAAGATGGCAATATGTCTGCAGCCTGCCCTGCCAGACAGTGATGGTCTGTGGTTGAGGGACTTCTTTAGCCGGAGCTTGGATCTGCATTCTTGTTTTTAATAGCCCTTGATTGGATTTTCTCCCAAGCATTTGTCTAATTGACTCTTTGCGCCATTTTAATGGGTTTTTTTTGTCTTCTGCAATGTCCTGTAGCAATGCATGCATTAGGCAAAAAGAAGAAGCACTTTTTTTTGTTATAAACCTACTGTCTCAATTTCACCTGATGCTCTGGAGCTCTTGTGTTGGCACAAAGTGTGAACAGTAGCTCTGTGTGCATCTAATCCATGCAGTTTCTGATTTTTAAAAAACTGCTAGTATATTCCCCTCTATGAATAATCTCTTTTCCAGGCCCAGACTTTTTTTTTTTTCTCCCCCTTTTGAAACACAAGCCGTTGCAGACTTGTGCTTGTCCTTCATGCCTTTCCTGATAACTATTTTCCATTCTTTTTGAGATGAGCAAGCACAACTGCTCCCAGCATTCAGGACATGGGTTTGTAAGATGGTTGTGGTGGCGCTTCGCTCTTGTCTCATCCTTTCATAGTAATTCCTTGGGTTCTGTTTGCCTTCAGGCTGCTCTGAAGCATGGAGGTGACACATAGAGAACTGCCAGCCTAAGTGATTACTCTGAAGTCTTCGCTGAATATTAACAGCTAATTTCAAGTCCATCATTGTATATATAATTAGGGTTGATTCTGCATTGATTGTCATTGAATTTCATCTGCTATTTATTGCACAGTGTTGCGAGATTCTTGTACAACTCTTTGCAGTCATTTCTGGTGCAAGGCAGGTGGCAAGATCTGCTGATCACCAGACTAATTTATTTTTAAATTATCCACAGATAGCTTTTTAAACTTCTTTTCCCAGTTAAATTAAGATCTGAGCATCTGTCTTGAGTGAGAATCCCTTCAGTGTCAACTTCCTTCCATTGAAGAACTTCACAGTTTATTACCACTGTCTATTTCCTATTTTAAAACAGAATTGCGTCAACCTACCACGCCATGTGAATGTGTATTTATTTTGATACCTTAGTGCTGCCCCAACTAGGGTATGCTTCTTTTAGGTAAAGTAGGTTGTATTGTTGCAAATTAACCTAAGTAGGAAAGTGTTTAAGTTCATTCACCCTCATACTTTCCAGAATTTGTACTAGTTTAATGTGAATGGATTAGTATTTAATTTAAGTTGATACCATACTATGTGAGAAACCTTTAGAGAAATGAGCACATGTGGCGCTGACAGTAACATTTAATTCCAAGATGTGGGGGGAAAAAAAAATCAATTAAATTTATTTTAAAATAAATGGGGGCCTTAAGGCAGCTGTTTAATATGTAAAGTTACTGCTCTGAATTTATATCCTCTAGATTTGTCTGAGTCACTGAATTCAGCTAAATATTTCAACGTTTAATAGAAACCCTACCATATATTACTTTTTAAGGATCTCAGAAGCTGTCATTTAGAGATCTCTTTCTCTTCATCAAATAATGAAGAGCAATCAGCTACAGCAGCCAATGTTAAAGTCGGGATGATGCTGGTCATTCCACATTGTTTTTTTAAAAGCATAAATAAAAATACCCAGTGATGCATGGATGCTTAAAATCTTCAGCTCTCCTTGCTTACAGGCTCTGATTAAGCGAGTGAAAGCAAACTAAAAAAACTGGGGAAGGAAGAAAATGGCAAAGTTGGAAGTCTGTGAGTTGAGGAGCTCTGAAGAAGATATGGCTTTCATCCTAAGTGGGTTTTTAAAACCAAGAATCATCTCACAGTTTGTAGAAGTGTAAAACTGTTTCCTTACCTTGGTCCTGCTCAGTACATGTAGTCCACTTAGCAGTCGTTAGAAGAAGTAATGTCCAAGGCCGAGGGGCAAAGAGCATATGAATGCAAGAAGATTGTCCCATGGGACTTTCCAGCTCCAGTGAACATCCTGGAAAGGAAGGTGTCTTTAAGTGGGGAAGGAAATACTTCTGTAGTAGCTTGCATTTCGATGTATTTTTAATGACCATGTGCAAGTTGTTGGAAAACATGAAATGGTAAATGTAGTTCCAGGAGGAAATCAGTGAAGGTGGATTTGCAGACCATGTCAAGTGTATGGAATGGCTGTGGAAACAGCTCCTTGCAGGGAACATGTAGGTCTGACTGCCCGCAGGCAAGTAAAAAATTACAGAATCAGGTGGTAAATTGTACTTGTGCCACAAATATTGCAATAGGGCTTATTGTTGGTTATAGTTTTTTATGTTGGTGGATTTTTTTACGTGCGAGGTGCTGCTTGCAGCATTGCAGAGATATGAAAACCCCAGGGTGCAGGCAGAGCTGGTTTTACCAGCACAATTTTAAAAAAAATGTATTTTACACTCTTCTTGGTTTTTTTGTAGAGAGAAGATAGAGTTTAATGTGACCAAGGGATTCTAGCAGCAAAACAGAAGAGGAACAAGTTTAGTGACTACTGATAGTCTACAAAGTGAATCCTGTCTTTGCCTTTTGCTGGAACTGTTCTTCAAACTAGTGCTGTGGCTGTTCTTCCATTAGCCCAGTGAGACAACTGCAAAATACAATATTGATTAGGCATAAAAGGAAGAGCATGGCCCATAGTCCTGCAGTTCGGGGTAGACAAATCCTGCTGTTCCTAGTGCTAATGGCTAAATTATGACCTCAGCCCTGTCAGCCCGAATCTGGCCCTGCTGGAATCAATAATGCAGTTGGAACTGAGCTATATTTTGCCTTTCATCTCCATTAGGTCTAGGGGTTGACAGTAGAGAGTAGGAACTGGCATTCTGCCTTGGACTACAGGGATAGCCAAAAGTATGAAAATATGATCATGTTGTTCACTCAAACAAACGTCTGCCACAGGCTACTGGATCTTATCATGCTTGTTTTGCTTGTGAAATATCATTTGAACTGTGGTGGTTACTCAGCTGGTCTTTTATTTCCATTCATAATTTATCTATATCTTTCCCAAAGGAGAAGGGGAGTTATTTTATGCTTAATTAAGTGTAAATAAGTGATTGCATGTTTCTTTTTTTGAATTTTTTGGGCTTTTATGTCTTTATTTACATGCCTACTTTTGATCTGTGCTAGAAAACTGATATGTGGAGGGACTGGCCACTTTTAAATAAGTGAAAGCTTGATCAAAGCACTGATCAATACATGCATGCAGTTCCTGGGTGCTAAGTAAACTAATGAAGTGCTATGTGTACCCTGCCAATATAAGGTGAAATATGGTTCCTATTTTCCTAATATTACTCTTGGACCTTTGCAACTGGAACTAAACTGCCACTTTTCTTGTAAATTGAGTTGTAAAGTGCTTGTGCCAAAATGACAAGGAGTTGCTTGAGAAGTTGGATGAATGCAAGGCTTCCTTCGGCCAAATCACTGGGAGCCCAAGTGTATTGTGAGGGTGAAGAATGTATCTGTTGTGTTCACTGGGTAACGCGCGCTGTGTTGGCCATGAGCCACTGAAATCCAAAAGGGATTATGTAGGGTTGAGATTTATATAGGAATTGGAGTCTGTGGAAAGGTTGACAGAGAAGGTACAGCAGAAATTGGAGACCTCTTCACTGCTCTTTTCTGACACTTTTTAATCGCTTTGTTTCCAGCAAAGAGATTGTGAATTCTTAAGGTTGCAGTTTTAGAGAAACATGGAAAGCAGCCACAGAGTGCTTGGATATAGATGTGCTCTGTAAAAACTAATATGGTATTAAATACAGAGCCTTTTTATCTGCTTACTGATTATCCCAGATAGCATTAAAATGGGGAAAAAATACATTTACAAATTCATTTGACTTTTTATGCTCTGCATGGTTATTCACAAATTCTTCACCATTATTTTTTTCTTTTTTATTCTGTATCTGCAAGTTCAGCAGGTGACTGCCTCTTGCCACTATCTAGGTTTAGTGGATAAGCTTGTTCATCTCTTTCACCAGAATTAGTTCACTTATGTGAAGGTTCTGATCCTTGTTTTTTGCTGCCTCTCACTTCTGTATAGTCAAGTGACTGCAGAGGAATGTTAGTTTTCATTTATAATACAAAAGTAGTAGTTGCATAGCCTTCCACTTGGAAATACAGCTGCAGTGCAATTTAAAATTATGTTCTTTGATAATCTCAGGGTAATAGTCCTTCTTATTTTAGCTTTGATGGAAAGTCTCTGTAGTTCTTCAGGCATTAGACTATTGCTGTAGTTGGTGGTGGAAATTTAACAGTAGTGCTCCAACATTTAGAAATGTTCATTTCTGTACTGCTGAGGGTTTTTGAAAAAGTAAGTAGAGGCTAACAAAAATGGCTTTCATATTTGTTACTAGCAAAAGCTGGTATGTATATATTCATAGTTGTAATGCTATGACTTTTTTTGCTGCACAGCTCATGGCAGGTCCTTTGGGTTATTGTGGGCTCTGTGTTCCCTGTTGTGTAACAATCTTTTCAGCAGCTTTTGCAGATTCCTTTGCACGTTCCCTGGCTGGCATGTGGTAATGGTGGAATGCGGCTGTATTTTCTTGTGAAATCACTGGGGAATTAGGTGCTTGGATTGAGTTTTGGAAATTGCAGTGCACTGTGCTTTTTGTCAAGCAGCAAGGAGCTATCAGTAGATTGAATTGCTGTGTATGGAGAGGAGGTTAGTAACAATATTATCACCACTTTTTAAAAACAAGATTATTTATGTAATTATCAGTTACATCAATTTTTGTTTCCACTCTTCATATGCATCCATGGGCTTAAGACAGATGAAGGTTAAGTCTGTCCAGTGCAAGGCCTTGGGCATGTCAGAGTTTGAAATAGCCAACTACAGTAACTGGAGCTGACTGTGTTTCTGTTGAGTGTTATAAGAGCATAAAATGATGGCAACATATTTTTTTTTCCTAAGGTAATATAGCTTTAGATTCTCTTTCTATTTCTTTCCATTTGTTTGGGAAGAAGCCTAGATGACTGATGTAGATGTTTCCCTTGCTTGGGTGAGCCTGGACCCCAGTTTGCTCTCTGTGAAAGGAGGTTGAGGCAATACAGTTGCATTTGGCTGTGGGGCAGCTTCACTGCTTGACCTATAAAAAAGCATACGTTTGGTCTCTTTCCACTCAACAGAGTGGAGTTGACTGCTGCCTCATTGCTACAGCACTAACACGACTGCAGATAGCTGGCACTTGACACAGAAAATGCTATATATTTATTGTAGTAATTTTTTTTTTCTTGAACATCTCATCCCTTAAATCTAAACATCACTAGGCCTCTATGGTCTGAACAGGTAGTTTTGTAACTATGTGTGTATTTGTTTCAAAAAACTGTTGCATACGGTGATGTAATGGAAAAAAATGTTGTACTGTGCCACCTTCTGAGACCAGCATATGTGTTCTGAGTAACAGAAAGCCCAAGTCATGAGTCGCTGGTAAAAGTCACGTTGTTTGGGATATAGGAGAAAAGGGTTGAACAGATGGGTACTGGTAGAACAGTATGAGTGGAGAACTCATCCCAGTTAAAAAGAAAGGGAGCAATGTGGGCTCTGATTATAACATATGTCATTTCTTAGTTTGTGTATGTAGTTTAGTTTCCTACTTGCTGAATGTGTTTCTGAAAGGTGTCTTTATTATTAAAGAAAACTATGAAAAGTTATCCTGTGCTATTTAAGTCACTAGGATGTGGTGCTACTTAAACTATGTCAATGAAAATTTAGTACAATATTTTTGTCCAATTGTTTTTTGGCTGTTTTGTCTAAGGTACCACAATTTACTTTTGTCCAAGCCAAAGTCATAACTTGATTGAAAAACTACAAAGTAGATAACATTAGTTTTATATTAAAAATACTCTGTTTTGTTCACATAGAAACATTACAGGACTTGGTTTTATGTTCTTGATGTGTTAAATGGCCTTATGGGTTAATGCTGGTTAATAACTGAACAGAAGGTGTAAGAGGGTAATTAAAAGTCAAATCTTATGTGTTCAAAAACTACGTTACCAGTTCCCTAACAAAGGAATGTAACAGATGTTTGTTCATTCAGACTTTTATCTTGGTAGGTGACATATCATAATCAACAACTGTTGATTAAGAGCATTTAATACCTTAGGGACGTGATGTTGTAGAGGTGAAGAAGCCTTCACTGGAGCATGCTTACATCTGTGTGTTTAAAAGCTGTTATCTGAGTTATTAGGACTTTTTATTTTTTCTTTTTCTTTTTTTTTTTTTTTTTCCCTGAGACAAAGCATACGCATTCATTTGCATGAGATACCAGCACTGGAAAATGTTACATAAAGTCAGCTGATCTTGGCAAGTTTGGTAAAATTAAATGCCCCATTTAAATTCTCACACCATCTCCAAGTCTTTTTATGTTTGCAAGTTATCATGAACTTAGAAAATAATCTAAACTTTGCTGTATATTTTGTTCCTTTTTGTAGATGTTAAATTTAAGGTATTTTCTATGGCTTTCAGGTGCATGGATGTTGAGTCATCACATATTTTCTGAATTCTGATAAGGTGCAAATAATAATCATTAGCTAATTTTGTAAATGCATGACCTTGCATTTTCTCTCTGAAAGCCCTAAGCCTAGAAAATGTAGAATGTATTTCACTTTGGTAGGGGTTAGCACGTTGCCTTGCTGATGGAAAATCACACACAGTTATATGTTACAATTTAAGTTCTGGAGTCTGTGACACTTCAAGTTCCTTCTACTGCCAGGTCCATAATGGGTGTTGGGATATACAACAAGGTAGAGGGGATGGCCGGTCAGTGCTTTGTGAGAAATACTGTAGCTTGGGGGATTCATTAGGTTGGTTTTGATCATCTTCAGTTATTGAAGAAGAAAAAAAAAAACCAGCATATTTTATTTTAAATGCTTGTTTTAAAAAATGCTTTATAAAATTACTGCTTTTTATGAAGCATTGGTTTGTTATTATGCTGAACTCCTCATGTCTCAGTTATGCATTTTTGCTTATATAAGGCATTTAAGAAAGCAATATATGACTTGGTTGCTGCCTGTAAATTCAAATAAATCCTCAACTGAACTATTTAGGGGCAATAGACTTAGACTTTTGTGGGAAGTGGGACTTCATTACATTCCTGAATGCATTTAGATACATTCAAACAATGTTAAAAGTTTTGTTTAAACTGACAAATGCTGGAATATCTCTGAGTCAAAGCAGCAATTAGGGCAAATAGACTGTGCAGATAGAGATATGAATCCCTGCAGATTCAGATAAAATCCAGTTTTATGATCCCATATGCTGGTATACAACTTTCTGACCTCATGCAGATGGAAAATGATGCTGGAAGATGAGTTCTGCCACTCTGGTGCTAGTTCCCACACCCACTGCTTATGGGATGTGGGAAACTTCAACTATAGCCTCTGAAAAGCCAGGCAAGCACTGAACTCTGCCTGGGGATGGGGGCGTGTATGTGGGATGCCGTGAGACCTGCTCTTAGCCCTGATGTGCTGCTTGTCTCTGGCTGCAAAGGGGCTTTCTCAGACAGGGACTGTTCAGAGCAACCTTGTATCCAGGGGTGGGAACGCTCTTATGCAATGGATGCTGGGTGGCTTTGTTGGGATAAGTACTGGAAGATGCTCTGCAGCGATGAGATAGCGAAATGGAAGGAATTGCCCAAAGCTGTTGGTGGATTTTCTCTCCTTTTCTTTTGATGCTGGAGTCTGAGGTGCCATATGTGCTTTCTACCTAAGAAATCAGAGGGGGAAAAAATCACAGTGATAGCAGTATTAAATTATTTGTGGATGTGATATGAGAAGCTGGCAGGAAATACTTTTCTTGAAGAGCCAGAGCAGATGAGCAGTGAGGACGGGAGACATTCCTTTTTTTTTTTTTTTTCCCCATTTGCCTCATGCCTACAATTTCTAACCCCTTATAACCTTCGAGATTACCTTTCACAACCCATGGAGGTATTATGCTGGTGAAACACTGCTCTATTCAGGCTGCAGATTTTCAAGTAAAACAGTAAAATCCATGTTTTAGTTGTTAAGAGCAACTGTGTAGTACATTCCTGCAGAGTTCATGCAGCCATCTAGTCTGTAGTACGTGGGTGTGGGTACTTGTGCCTCTCTCACATGTGAGAGTAATTCAGTGTCCAAATTGAAGTGAGCACCCTCAGCCCTATAGCCCTGGTGCCCTACAGCAGCTGTGACTACCACAACAAAAAGGCACTGTGGGTAGCTGCTTCTCATTCATAAAGGACCAGCGTGCTATAAAAGCAAATGTTAAACTAATATTTTTCTTGTTCTGGTGTCTAGAGACATCAACCCGATCTTCACATCCTGCTATAATAACACTAACTCCCCACTTTAGGACAGTAAATCCTGCCCAGGCTGTTCACAGTAGCAGCGTTTGTCACCAGTACCCTGCCCAGAGCCCTTGTGAAATGTAGTGAAGGTTTTCTGAGGGGATGTGCAAACATGGTCATGGTTGAAGTGGACTGTCTGTGTCTAGACCCTGCTCAGGCTTCCCCCTGGAAGAGCTGTTGGGCAGCTGTGCCCACTTATTAGTGCCTTAGTTGCTAAACGTTACTCCATTGAGGCTGACTGGGTGATTGGCATGTCGGATTCACCCAGAAAAAAAATAGATCTTTCATCTTGACCTAAGGGACTGTCAGAGTCCCTAATCAAAGGAAATTGCTTCAGCCTTAGTGGAGAGGAAAAGTAAAAGCTTTTGGGTCTAGCATCATCTCACAGCAAGGATTCTTTAGAAATCCCGCTTCAGCATTGCTTAATTGTGCCTTTAGACTTTCCTCTTGAAGTGCTTGCCTGGAAGAGTTACATTAATCACCAAGTCCTAGTGCTGTAGCTGTTTTCCTGTTGTTTTTCTTGTGCTGTGAGATGATTAGCTGGCTGGACAAGCTTGGCATCTTGAAATCTGAAACTGTCTCTTGGCATTTTTTTTATTGCTTTGAAACATTGGTTAACATTTAGTACGTAGCATTAAATATTACTATACCCTAGGTGTTCTAAAAATTGATAAACCCATTAAAAGAAATGCAGGGCAGGTGAGCTTTCAAATTATGGTTTCTCAGAAACATTAAATATATTTTATATGTACTAGAGACTGTTTTTTCACATGGTAAAACTGTCTGGGAGTTATTTGGTTGACATACATGTTGAACTGCAAGTCTTTGTTAGTAATACATCTTTATGTAAGTTTAAGTTTAAAATTATTTCAGATTTGAATTAAGTGGGCTTTAACTGACCCAAAGGGCAAGCCTCCACTCTAAATGTTTGTACAAGAAATATACATCCTTCTCTCTTTCCGTAACTGAGAAATTCTGGAAAGCAACAGTGGGAAATACAATTCTGAAGTTTTCTTTTTATATATCTATTTGTTCATTTTGTTGCCGTCTGTCACACTAAAGCTCTGTGCAACAAGTAGTAAATTAGCTGGCTTGGCTAAACGTTATTTTGTTCTAAAAATACTGAATAAGCATCTTTCATAGTTAAATATGAATGTTAAGAACTTGGCTATGAAATATTTACCCACTATTAAGAGCATTATACTAACATCTTTGAGGGTTTTTTAAAAAGGGGGTTTTAATATCAAACTTGCTTTCTTCTTTAAGGAGGTCAGCTGAATATCCAATTAGCTTCAGTGATGTGAAGTTAATGTCTTGTTTCTTAGAGGTCAAATATTTTTGGAAGGTTCTACTTCCAGCGGATTGTATTAATATACACTGCAATTATCTTCTTTACTAAGAGTTAAAGTGCTGAATTCTATACATGATCTTGAGGAATTGAGGAATTGAAGGGATGTGCCATTGTTGTGTTCTTTCAGGAAAAGCACGTAAATTTTGTACATCTTTCCATACATCTTTTTCTGACAGATCAAAGTCAGGCTATGATCCCAGTAATGCAAATAGTATCTTTCAATTTTGTCTGAACCAGTAGTTTTTCAGACCTACCAGTTCCTACATTGCACATCTTGCAACACTGAGCTGATTTCCCAGAATCTAAAGCATCTGTCAGAAAAATCCAAGTGCGGAAGGAAGGACTTCAGAAATGCAGTCCGTGTGAATCTCGTCCCACAGTTTGTTCAGTCACGTGATCCTTCCTGTGGCTTTTCAAGGCAGGTCTGTGGATTGAAGGTCCATGTAAGGCAGTGGTTGCTATTCTTTTATTCATAAATTAAATTTGAAGCTTTTCAGTTACTGAGAACACAGCAGTCTGTAGCAAGGGGCATGGCACAGCAGGGTGAAACCACTGCCTTCCTCTCCCTTTCCCATCTCTACGTTTTGTGACATATTCTGAAGACGAAAAGGTCATAACTACTTTTAGACCAATCTTCCAAAGCACTGGGGGGGAAATGTGAGCCAAAGAGGGGAGCTCTTTAAGCTGAATATTGTACTGGTATTCCTTTTATTTATGTAGCAGAGGAAGTCTAGTTCCAGTGCATGTGCCTTGAAATGCAAGCTAGTAAATACTGAAGATTTATAAATTACAGGTTTCTTGGATGTGGTTTCCGAGTTAATAAAGCATCAATATTAATTTCTGTGTTCTCCATAAGTGCATAGACATATATTTATGCAGACAATCTGAGCTACATGGGATATCAACCATGCTATTTATCCTACAGAGAGATGGCCATTTTCTACCTTGTCTTTTTTACTAACACAGTTCAGCAGTGAGCCCTAAGCATCGATCAGATAGAGCAAATAGGAATCAATTATGTTTTATGAGGTTAAATGGACCATAATGAAAAGTCTGTTGATATAGCACATATTTATTATAATTAATCTACCTAAAAATGAATGATACGGATATAAAAATTATTTTAGTTATATCAGCGTGACCTGAATACTAAATTCCTTTCGAGGTCATACCATTGTATCTCCTCATCTCAGGCAGGACAAGCAGGGATGGAAGAGTAGTGTGGTGTATCCCCAAGGTCTGATTAGGATATTTTTATTTATGTGGTTATTCATTAGAAAGCTCAGCAGGAACTGCCCAAAATTTCTGTAGCAAGGGTTCTGTGAATTCTACAACATTTCTATCCGTAAGATAACATGCAAAGAAAGCTCATTAGGAAATGTACCAGGTAATGTCATGGGTCTGGTTAGTAAGAGAGGCTTCTTCTGTAAGTGTTCCGATGCTTTGAATCTGTTCCATTTTTCATCCAACAATTTCAAGTTACTTTACAGTTCTAAGTTTCTTGGGCAGCAGTAGCTTTATTTTAAAAATATGTTAAGCTATTCTCCCTTTCACTCTTTTCAAACAGATTTAGAGGTGATAGGAGCTGCTGGAAATAAGACACGTTTGCCAAATTCCAGGTTTTTCCTGACCTGCAAGTCACACTATCAGCCACCAGGAACTGTGCACTTAGCAGAAGAGCAAACTAATTTGATTTCATATGCTGTGAAAATGCAAACCAAGCACAGCTATAATGATAATAATGCAGTGTAACAGTAATATTGCATTACACTAACCCTTTGACCCAGTGGCATTTAAATCTTAAATATTTATGTATTAGTGTTCTTCGAGAGATTTCCTTCAGTATTGGAAAGTGAGGTGTTCCGGGGATAAATTTGGGCATGTTTTCATTTTAAATGAGGAGAAACATTTACTGCAGAAGTTTATGCTGCTTCTAACTACCTACAAGCTAGTGGTTATGTTTAAGTGTTGATGCTGTTGCATTACTGAGAAAATGTTTAATTTTGGGTTTTGGTGGTTTTTAAAGTATTTTTCTGTAAAGCAAACTGATACTTTATAGATTTTTTTCTTGCCTCCATTTTTAAAATTAAAATTTAATTACAGATTCACACTCCAGAGTTTGTCATCTTTTAGCAATAATTTTTCCTTGTTAAACTGTAACCACAAATTTCACATTAGGAGAAAACAATTGCCCTTTAATTTCAGATTACAGATTTTTGTCATTGTGATTGACTTGAATATGCTAAAAAAGTGAGGTTTGAAGACACTTTGATGTTTGTATTTTCTCTTAGAATGGTGCATAAAACTATAAAGACAATTTTCATTCTTTTGTTCACATCCTTAACATTAAATCAAGACTACATGCTTTTAAGACAAGTAAACATTTGTAATCATTCTTTTTTTTCTATTAACAAACCATCATAGATCTGTAAAGTTCTGATTCATTGCAGAAGTTGGCAGAGCATACAGCCAGAATGGCTTCTGCAATGCAGAACATAACGGAGAGTCTTAAGCAAAATGTATAAAGATGTGGGAGTCCCACATTGATCTGTTTTTTCTTAGAATTATGTTTAGCTAAGCTCGCAGTCACTTTATCATTTATTCAATAAACACTGTTTATTAACATTGGTTTTTCAGTTACTCCACCTCTGTATACAGTTACAGTTTATCTTGGTTAGACTTTTCATAGTATCTGCATAATTATCTTGGTAAAAGATATCCTTAGCATGTTTGTTCCCCACCAGTATGTAACAAGAGGACTTCTTGGGAACTCAGTGCCTGAAAGCAGAAGGAAATGCCTGGGTGAAGTCATCTGCTCTATGGTTTTATTTTAGTTACAGCCCTTAGGAAGCAGCAAAGGAGGAGCTGTTTGCTTCAAACTGGGCCTCTGAGAAGATTCTAAGCACTGGGAACTGGTGTTTTCAAAGCTCAGACCCTCACCTTGTGTTAGGATTTTGTGTGTCCCTGCCTGAGTTTAGCTTTGGGTGGGCTAATTACTGTCTGACCCGTTGCTGCCTACATGCTTTTCCCTTTTACACCCTGTTTCCTAAAGCAAGTCTAATTCAGGTACATACTGCAGAGTAATTGCCCACCTGAAGCACGGTTCATGCCTTGTTAGATGCATTTGGTGATGCCTGGTGAACACGCTTTCTTTTGGAGACTTAATAAATAAACATAAACAAATGAAAAGCCCTTGTAGCATACAGGGAAGAGGATGGCCTAAAGGGCACAGTCCAGCTTCTAACCAACAGTTTTGAGTTATTTCCTGCTGAATGTATTGTTGGAATGAGATATGTTGCGTGCAGGAAAAAAGACTCTTCTCTGATAGTCTGATAATAAGCAGACTCTTAAGAGGTAGCTTATTCATATAGTGTAATAAGTTAATTTTGTTAGCGTGGGTTTTATCTAGCTTCATAATTACTAAATTTGGTAATTTCCTCTTGGATGCTCCTCTTTCTCCTGTTCTGTGCATGCTCTGGAGTAACATTCCCTGCACCTAGGCTAGAAGATACTGAACAGTTGTATCCCCTTTCTGTGCAATTCAGAGCTGCAAAAGTCTGTAGGCAGAGTTCAGGACTGTAGTCCTGAAATGAGCTGTGCCCTGTCACCTTTTAATGACATGCAAGTAAGTATTTTTTTGTGATACAGAGCTGTCTAGTCCTTATGGCTAAATTCATGATAGTGCTTTGCAGCTATCCTGGGGTCCTGTGTGCAGAGAGCAGCCATGGTGCTCCTCTGGAGGAAGGGGCTCAGCCTGACACAGGGCAGGGAGGCTTGGTGCCTTCCCTGCTTTCAAACTCCGATTTTAAATTTTATTTTATGATTATTTTTAAGTTTAAGTAAAAAGCAGCAATGAAATTTTATTGAAAGCATTGGTTTTCTTTGCACTACTGCAGTGTGGAAAATTACCAAGAAGATGGGACCAGGCAGCCCGGCCATGATTCTCAATTGCAGTGCTTGGCTTTTCATCTTCATTTTAAAAAGCTAGATTGATCCATTAACATGTATATTTTACTTCTGTCAAGAGTGCTAGTCGCAATTAAAGAGCCTCTGAAGGTCAGTAGTAAAAGGCTTGGAAGGGTGGGAGCTGAGACCTGAGAACGTCGAGATTATAGCTTCCTGCAGTAAAACTGTGGACATTTGAAATGAGTGTAAATAAAAACTTATTCTTGGCGGACCTCTTTCTAGCTAGGATGTTCAATTCCTCCCTGGGGAGCTCATTATCTCTTGAGTGTGCTCATCTTTACATGGGCTTCTTTCTGACATTGGAGATGTATCTTGGGCTGTTCGCAGCTGCCTTGCAGTGCTCAGCCAGCGTGTGAAGGGTTGTAAGTACGGTGTGCTGTACACAATTTTGGCAGCATCTCTTCCTACTTCTGCTAATCTGATAGGAACCTGTGGCTGTGACAGCCTTCAGAAGGTGATGAAGAGTGAGCTCCCAGCTGGGAGCTGTAATAACTGTTGTTGGGAACATCCCAGCAGAGGGAAGATAGATGGATTTTGTTTGTTTGTATCTTTATTTCTGTGGGGAGGGGCAAGCAGTGAAAGCGGGTTTTTTTAATCTCATCATTTCCTCCTTTAATTTTCCCCCAGCACTTAAAATGAGCAAACAAAAATGAGTAAAAGATGGCTGGCTGCCCTCAGGGGTGTTGTGGTAATGTCCCTCTTTGGGCTATGGCAGCTACAGAGGAGCTTTGTTTGGGAAGATAATTGGTATTTTCAGTTCTGGTTACATCTATAGCAGTGGACCTATAATATCTGCTCAGTCCCTGTGCTGTCCCACACAGCTTGCTCCTTGGAGAAGAGGCTTTTGTGTGATAAACAGCAATAATATCGATCTGCAGATAATTTACGCACCCACCCACTCACAAAGAAGAAAAAAAAAAATAGCAGCAGTAGCAGTGTGTCATCTGCATTTCTTTGAAAAGACAAAACAATGATCTTGAACAAATACAGCAGAAAAGGAGAGACTGCCTCTGCTTGTTTTTTTTGTTGCCCTCAGCGTTTCCAAAGAGCAAGAGAATGATTGGTTTGAGATCCTGGAGAATTGTGCTGAAATCCTGATTAACACTCAGGTTTTTCCAGCCTCTCTAGTGCTTTCAGCGTGAAAGGAATTGGCATTTGCAAGAGAAAGACTCATTGTTTAAATAGCTATGCGAAATATCTTATTTATCTTTTCATTTTCACTGCCGTCATGATTAAGGTACATGCTTGAAGCTTGCAGCCTTCGTTTTGCAGCGCACTCTGAGCTATATATGAAAAATGAACA